>JAVQJF010107076.1:0-11932 GCA_036023855.1 Gadopsis marmoratus
CGAAAAGCTCCTAATTCAGTCACAATTAAATTAACACATCATTTAATTGAATCAAATTATTTACCGACACACACGCTCTTTGACACGGCGTGTTACACTCATTATTCATTCATCCATCCATTCAACTGTCCAATTAAAATGACCATCCACGGGCCTTTACTTCGAGTGGGGGGGGGATAAAACTATAAAGGTGCGAAACGAAGAAAAGCAGCCTCGTTAATGAATAATGAGAACTGTGCTGTGGGACACGACAGGAGGCAGCGTATGATCGAAAAATTTTTCGACGTATGATCGAAAAATAAGAATAAGATGACGTTGAATAAAAGCGGTGGGGTTGAAAGAGGTGCAGAGGTGTGAACGAACGAACACACGAATGTGGTCTTAAGAAACGGCGGCGATGGACCGGAAGGCTCGACTTTAAACGGGCAAAGGATGTTCTGTTCGCGTGAGCCACGACGACGAGGAGGAGGAGGAGGAGGAGGAGGAGGAGGAGGAGGAGGAGGAGGAGGAGGGTCCCCGTGTTCCTGCAGGAGAAGCACCTGACCCGCGGAGCGAAGGTGCGTTGGTTTCCTCCGTGTTTCTGCCCCCGTGTGGCGCAGTGACGCATCCTGCTGATCCTGCAGCCCTGCAGGTAGGCAGGGAATCAACCGGACACTTCAGGTTCATCCGCGTGGATAACTTGGCCCAAGGGATCCATTACCTGTTTATTGGTATTAGTAGTAGTAGTAGTAGTAGTAGTAGTAGTAGTAGTAGTAGTACAGAAGTAGCAGCGTAGCAGGTTCGCTGCCATTCGAAACCAGACATTTTGACAGAAAGGTTCGCCCACGCTGAGGTGAGCATCCTTTGACTCCCTTGGCCCCTTCGAGTGTCTGAGACACGGTGCCAACATGTGAACAATTGCAACTATAAATGACGTCTCCGCTCTTCTGATGTTCATTTTTCTCGCCGCGCGAAAAACACGAACACATTTGACAAGTGTCTCTGGTCAGTTGTCCCCATGTTTGTTTCCTCTGCCAACATTTAATGGGCATGTGTACAGCAGCTATTGAGAGGCAACAAGCGCTGGATAAATGTGTGTGTGTGTGTGTTTTTTATGCTGAATATAAATTTAGCATCTCTACGTTTCCAAAACCCTCAGTCAGACAGAGACGAGTTCGTCCATAAAGCTCCATTTTAATGAGGTTTTTCTTTTTTCTCCTTCCAGGGAGCCGCGTCTTAGTGGATTTTATGACTTCATGCATAATTATTGTGGTCACTCTACATGATAACAGCTGTGAGGGGAGGGTTCCTCGTGTTGCTGTGGAGCACACGGAAGTGTGTCGTTTTGCAGGACGCCTTATCAGACCGCTCGGACGTATCGCCCGCAAACGTGTCAACGAGAAAAGGGGACGGAAGACTCGGAGATTCCTAACAGGTTTCAGGAGGCGTTCACGTCAGGCCGTGCTTGCTTAAAGGAGGGGTAGATGTCTTCGTAGGCAGGCGGACATGAACAGGTAGAGCCGCTCTCGCCACCGCGTCCCCTTTCGTCCTCTGTCCTGTCAGACCTGCAGGGAAGCAACAGACAGGTGTCAGGCGGCCTGGATTTAAGAGGAGAGCTGGCCGACGTCCAAATGCTTACAGGCCCAATTGGCTGCGCTCAAAGCAAATGTTAGGGAGCCGATTTCCCTTTTAAATGAAAACACTGAGGTTGAGCAACTTCGCCCTTGATCGTTCCTCTATTTGGCATTAACCAGTGGAGACATACTGAAACAGGTCAGAAGTTGTGACAACATAAGTGAGAGCTGGTGAGCAGAGCACGTGTTCGTACGGTCAGGGCAGCAGTTTGTAGTTATCCTAGGTTAACTGTATTATTCCTGCTGTCTGCTTGTATTAAAGTGAATTACTTTCCTGGAAGCCTGCTGGGAGTAATCGCCTAAAAACAATAAAAGAAAGTGAAAACTTGTAACTTTCCACTAATGGCACGCGGCTTTGTGTTCTAGCGGGATGTCTGTCCAAGGATATTTGACCGGATTCCAAATGAAAGGGATCCTGCAATTAGTGGAAAGAAACTCTTTTATTTATTTTTTTCATTTCTTTATGACAATACATAATGCTGTGCTTCCCTCGGAACTTGGTTTAGGAACAGGTGGGAAAATATGACGGACTAGACATTCACGCCACAATTAGATTTTCCTTTACTGAGCACACGTGCGTTGAAATGTCTTTGATATGACGTTATGCCGCTGATGTTGCACAGTGCCGGCCACATTCTGATGATACGACTGAGCTAGAAAGACCGCAGTGAATGTCAACACAGCAAAGGGTGATTAAATGAGTAGATGGGGAGCTGTTTTTGCTCTTAATTGTCCCCCGTTTCATTGGCACAAGGCTTATTTTACTTTACAAATGTTAAACTGATTACCTCTTCTCAACATTTTCCCCTCTTAACTGAAAAAAACCCCCCGTTTCATTTTCGTACTTTTTCAGAAAGACAATAACGAGAACTTGTGCAACGCATTGCTCAAAGTGCTGTAATTTATGTGAATCAATACCAGCGTGTTGACTACTATAGAGAGATGAATTGCACCGTAATTGGCTGAGAGAGAGAGCACCGACGGCCAAAAACACTTTGGGCCGAGTGGAAAGCCATCCTGTGGTTAATAAGAAATGAACTCCGGGACACTGTGTCTGTTTTAATGAGCACTGCGAGAAGCTGTGAGTTTCTTTACACACTCAAGCCAAACTTAAAATTAACTCTCTGCCGGTTTTGTTTGCTTTAGTGTCGACGTTATTGCACGCTGGGTAAAAAGCAAAAATTCTGCCTCACTGGGATCCATTGCCTGTGGATGACCTTTGGGGTTTTTGTGATGCACGAAGCTGCCCTGCAATTCCACACGTTCATCATAACAGCATGGTTAAGTAATGGAGAACCCCTGCAGGAGTAAAACATGGCTTCTAGAGGTTTGTGCTTCCTTATAAGTTGGAGCAATGTCTGTCACGTAAGCGCTGCTCCCTACCTGCTTCCCCTGTGGTCTGCTCCTGTGCTGGCAGCTGAGCTGTCTCCTTCTGCTGCTGTGAAGGCTGCGCTATCCACACAGAACACAGCCTCGTGCGGCGGAACGGCCACGAGGATATCGCTCACAGGCCTGCCAGGCTGGAAATCAATGGCCTGGCGCGCATCCTGGCTCACAAAGTTACACACGGGTGGAATGCATACCATTGTTGTGGCGCCGTGTAACATGATTGGTTGATTAATGCCGCTTAATGTAAACGAATGTCTCGTTGAGGTTTGCTCCATCACGGGCATTACGAGCGCTTCTTCGTCCCACTGTCTGCAGGGCCAGCAGGAGATGATGCCAAACTTCCAGGCCCCCGTGAGCATGAAAGTGCCCCCGACGGAGATCAGGATGGGGCCCAGCAGTTGGGTCCACTCAAAGTTGGGGTTGGCTAGGTAGTGTTGCCAGCCCATGGTGGTGAAAATGACACCCACGAGGGCCAGGAGCACTCCGGAGCACAGCAGGACGGCTCCGGTCTTCTCTGAATCCAGCAGACTGTCCGACTGACAACGGCGTGGTGGAGCAGGTGTAACCATCCGAGTCGGGACATCGGGTGGCCCACTGTTCACTGCTGTAGGATTTCTAGCGCTGCTGGTCTCCATTACAGGCCTTTGCACCATCATATCGGTCCAGAAACCTTGGGGTCCTTGCTGGTCCATGAGTGCCCTGGGTGTTACATGTGTGGAGACAAACTCAAACTGAGCCACGCTGCAGGCCAACTCAAACTGAATGAGCACTGAGTAACTCTTAATACGCTTACCAGCCAAGCGGACAAGTTACAGGTTAACCTGCGCTTGAATTTTGTTGGCCACAAGAACACGGTGTACCAGTATCAGTCACCACGTCCAAATGGCAGCTTCCCTTCTTTAGCATGTGTGAATGAACTTGTGCGGACAGCGAGGTTACTAATGAAAAAACGGCTGCATGCACAAAGTAGTGCTGAGTTTACTGAATCAGGGAAGACCGTGGCAGGAAAGTCCAGACAAACTACAGGAACGCAGTAAACACACTGCATACATCCAGTCAAATGGTCAAACTATATCTACGATAAGGATATGGATAATATTTTTGTCAGGTGTGAGACATGTCAACGTGAGGCATTAAGACCATGGGAGAAGAGTTTGTGTTTAAGGTCTGTCTGAGAGGCAGAAAAATAGCATAGAAGAACGTGCACCGAAATCCACCTTGTCACATGTCATTTCGCACAGGCACGTTTCCCAGCTGTGCATAACATATTAGCGAGAGAGCATGCTGCAATAGCTGAACAATCAGTGTAGCATGAAAACACACCACGCTACAGTCGGAGGATAAATGAGCTGCACGCAAAGTGAATCCCACACGTATCTCCAAGAGCCTCAGCCATTTACCAACGGTGTCGGTGGAGTCTGCTCGAGCTGCCATGCGAGCCTTCCTCTCTATTCGTTTAATTCTCCTTTTACGGTTGTGGGACAAAGCAAGAATTTCTAATAGGCTTACTAATCTGATCCTCAACTTTAGTCCCGTTTAGTCGTAGAGGCCTACTACTAAGTCAGCGCGTTTCCTCCACAGGCTGAGGCGAGACGTGTGCGCGTGCTACGGTGAAAAGAACACCTATGTCCATGAATCTTCAATACTGAATGCAAACATGTCCTTCAGTTGAATTTCACGGTACTCTGCTCTTCTCCCAGTGGACAGCTTGCATTTGCCTGCCATGACAGCACACCCACACTGCACTGCACTGCGTGTGACAAGCCTGCCAGTCGGAAAAAGTGGGATTGTGCGCCGCGTGTGGCAAAGCAAAACAAAAGGTCTTCGGGAGGAAACAACGGACTATCACTCACACACACACACACACACACACACACACAATGCCGGTGACTGATTAAACCTAACCTGTGTGTGTATCTGTGTCACTGAATGTGTGTGTCTGTCTTCATGTTTACCATAGCCTCAGCTCATTTCACTTGGCACTAATGAACAAAGGGACAGATAACTATACAAAGAATCCATATGAGCGCAGTGTTTAAAGAACCTCCCAGAATTGAAGCTGCGCAGATTCTTCCAATTAGCAAACTCCAAATATTTATGGACTGAACATTTCCTCTCTGGAAGGAAGGAGAGTCCTGTGTGCGTCTCCTGTTGACTCACACTGATGTGTATTGATCCCCTGGGCTTATGCTTCATTTCACTTGAGCTCCGCCACCGTCCTTTAAAAGCACATCTGTCCAACATCTACACAATGCCTTTTAAAAAATGTTTTTAAAGAAATCGCATATAGTCACAAAGCAGTTACATTTCAAATATCCAGCACAAAAGGTTGAAACGATGATACAACTTCACGGGTGATGCCCTTGAAAGAATAAGAGCCTTACAGATTTGGAGAACCGTGACTCCTCCCACATCCCTCCATTTGCTTCATTCCCCAACTTGTGTGATCCTCCATCCTATTCGCAGAGATTCAATAGGACTGCGATAGCAGATTCTGCTGGGCCAATCAGCAAGGGCCAGAGGATCACCGTAGGAATTACGATGTGACCATTTCTCAGTCATCCCCTCCCCCCAACACACACACACACATACCTACACACTATGACAAATAGCCTGTGACGTGCCTCTGTGAACATGGCACGGAAGGGTCCACTCCCTCCCCGCAGGGCTGATAAGGCAGTGGAGTCTGCCAGTGGACGGGAATTTTTCTTCCAGTGAATCGTTTCACCTTTCCAGCAGCGGTCAGGAAAGAGTCTACAGTAGTCTTTCTGTTTCTGTCTGTCTGCAGTTGCCAGGTAACAACAGTTACAACATCCATCGTTACATATCACCTGACTCAGGGCCTGGCAAGAGAAGCAGAGGGGTATATACAGTATGTATATATATTCATACAACTGGTCGCTCTAAAACCAGCCAAGCAGAATGCATGATTTAATTACTTCCAGCTACAAGTGAAGTCTAGGTAATAAAATTGTGAAACAAAGTCAGGTTGCTCTAGGGTATAATCCAAAAGAAGACAGGAAGAGCCTCTGTTTAAATAAAGACAGGGCTTGGAGTGCGAACATTTCATTGCAAAGGTAGTTTCTTTCTCAGAGAAAGGGGGTAGAATAAATGGAAGGCTAGATTACTGGATTGTGCTGCTTTCTGGTTCATCAACGAATACAGCAGGTCAGTGGAAATGTGTTCAAAAAGAAAAAAGAAGCCCCATGTTAGGATGTAATACCTAAGATTTGTTTTTACATTTAACGACACCATTGACCCAGGACATACTGCACAGGTTTCAACCACAAACGGTCTTTCTTCTCCGGAAAAGGTGACACACCTGCAGATGAGCTGTGGTGACACGTTACACATCATCTGTGATCTGGAACAAACGTTGTCACGTCCATGTAAAAGAACAGTCTGGAATGAGATAACAGCGTGCGAGTATTTATTTATTTTTCCATCTTTTTGGGCAGATGATTTTTATCCAGCAGCTGCAAACAGTTTATGGATGTGCGTCTGCCTCTCAAATTCAAGGCCACCGATGACTTAAAGCACAGAACCGAAACCTATGATGAGAGGTAAGGTGACCAGATGTTGGACCGATACATTCTTAGTCTCCCGCTCCAACATATCAGAATCCTCAAATCTTTCACTTTGTAACAAATGTCCAAGTTGATCAACCCTTGGATGACATTTTGAATTTGGGGGCCAGGTTGTGAGACTGTAAAACCTTTAAACATAACCGTGTCATGGTGGCCTACTGGTCAAGATGCATACAGTGTAACCGTAGCATACCTGGTTAGATCCCAGGGACCTTTGTTTCACGGTATGTCATAGCCCTCTCTGTTTCCATAAAGCTGCTGGTGTCAGCCAGAAAAAAACCAGCAGTTTGTCTAAGTCCCTTTGCAGTGATAAATTCCCTGTCCGTTTTGTTAACAGCGAAATGTGTTCATATTTTTCTTTCCTATGGGAAACAGAGGACAGAGTTCTGCTTGCTGAGTGGAAAATGTGACAGATGCCTTTGGATGTGATTCTGGCATGTCCAGGGTTTGAGTTATTCTAAAGAGGTCTTGAGCAGGAGAAGAATCCATATTAATGCAATAAACTTACACCGTCCTTGTTTGTTCAGATGGTTTTCCTCGTGGCGAAGAGGGAGATCAAATGGGCACATCAATTATGAATTGTCCATAAATGTTACTGATGTGGGGCTCGCTCTCTGGATTGTAGAATAACTCAACTCTATGGCTCCAGTGGGCCTTTGGACAAACATAACTGTGATGGTGGACAACAAAGACAAAATGCTCCCTCTGCTCCGACTGTTTCACAGAGCTGATTCTGACATTCAGACTCTCAACGCCAGACACAGGCGAAACATCGCAGAACCCCGAATTCCCTCTGTTTTTAAGGAACCGTTCAACATTATGGAAAATACGCTTATTTGCTTTCTTGCCAAAATCTAGCTAGCCTGTCCAATGGTAACAAACTTTGCCTACCAGGACCTCTAAAGCTCGCTAATTAGCGTATTATATTTCATTTTAATCTGTACAAAAACCCAAGTGTTGTTTTTGTACAAACAAGGTAATTGTTGAGCTTTAGAGGTGCTGGTAGGCAGATTTTGTTGCCTTTGGACAGGCTAGCTGGGTCCCAGCCTTTATGCTAAGCTAAGCTAAGCAGCTGATGGCTGTATATTTACTGTTCAGGCTTGAGTGATATAAATCTTACTCTTGACAATAAAGCAAATAAGCATATTTCCTAAAATGTTTAACTACTTTCAGGCACATAACCACTCATAGTTTGTTTTTTTGTGTGTATTTAAACAAACAATACATAACATGTTAGCTTTAGAGTTTCTGGTAGGCAGATTGTATAACCTTCAAATTGAGCTAAGCTAGTTGTTTCCCTGTTTCCAGTCTTTGCGCTAAGCTAAGCAAACTGGGTGTAGCTTCAAATTTAGCATATAAACATGATGGTGGTATCAATCCTCTCTGCTAACTTTCAAGAAAGCAAATAACCATAGTTCCCAGAATGTAAGCCCTCAATAACCTTTCTCTTTGTTAGCCTGCTACCTGTACAGCCCACAATCAAAGTCAACGATCCTCTCAACTTGTATAAAATGCCTGGCCACACGCAAGAGTCTACATATGGACCAAGACAACTTTTGGATATGACTTCAGCTCACATATCTCACTTTGGCCTTTCAGAGAATAACATCACGCACAAGAGACCCTAAGATCTCTTCCTCTTCGTCTGAGTGAGGTGGACAGGGAAAAGTCAACACTGATGGCTCACACATGTGGCTGTGAAGAGGCAGCTCAGACGGAGTGTTTCAAACAGCAAGGAGGTCTTCAGGCAGAGCGCCACAAGGCATGACTGAGTGCGTAAATATGCACAAGGTGTTGATGTAGTGCTGAGCGTATATACGCACGGTCACGCATACATCCTCCTTAGCAAAGCACTGCATGAGGATTTTGCAGTGCAATCATTATATTAGTAACACATGTGTGGTGGTGTCAATCCCGCGTATTGGTATAGGGTTTAATACAAACCTTTTGAAATGGATTACGCTCATATAAAACAACCGTACAATAGATTTGCTGTTTTTATCCTGTGGTATTGCAACTTCTGACTTCTCAGTCTACGTTTCGTCGCTCGTTTTTTCCCCTCTCTATCCCTCAGTTCAGGTCATTCGAGTGTGATTTTCAAATGTTTCAACCTTTCCACTGAGCACCTTCTGTCTCCACACAAAAGGAATAAAGTGATCACACAAGGTTTGTTGATTAGTGTGTGCAGACATTTCTTCTTTCTGAGAGACATGTTGCTATTGAGTCTTTTTAAAATGTAGTTTTTCTTGCTTTGAGAACCACTGTACTGCAGTGGACTCTCTACACTTGTCTCTAAAGATAACATAGTCTCATAGAAAATGTATAAATGTATAAATACTGTTAACTTTCTGTGTTAAGAGAAAAATACATAAAAGTTTTGTTGCGCGTTTGAGAGAACTGACCCGGCGACATGCGATCATGACTTATTGATTGGACTTAGTGTGCTGTCCATGAGGACCTGACAATGCAGAGGTGCTACTCAGGTGGACATTATGGCCTGTTTAAGAGAGCGCTCCACCTGCCTTATGTTTGAGCAAAACTGCTCTCCTATTTTCAGATTCATGTTTCCAATCTCAAAGGCAAGCGTTGGTATATTTCTTAATTTTCAAAAAGCTTTGATTTTTTGTGTGTGTTAAAATAAATATGACATACTCCAAATTACCATGGTCGGGTATAGGAATAGGTAACTCATGTTCATTTAAACCTGCTCAAGGAATATAACTGCTGCCTATTCTCTGGATCTAGCGGCTTTGTTAGGCACAGCAACACAACACGTGCTAATTAGCAGTAAAGACGAGGTACAACTGAGTTAGTTCGTTTTGCAGGTATTTGGTCAAAGCTAAGGGATCCCCAAAGTTAAGGTACATTGATTTAGAGCCATGCATGTCTGTGCAAACATTTGTGCTAATTCAGCTAAGATATGTCCTGCTGGTGCTGCTAGGGGAAAAGTCAGGTGTTAGGAGTGGTCCATACATCAACGCGCATTCTCAGGTTCTTAATATGATTCAGCCTTTTATTGAAGGGCAAACAAAAATGGTATAATTAAAGCAAGAGGATTTGTACTCTGACTAACTAGCGGTGCGGTTGGAAATCGTTTGCCCTTGCGCTCACCTTTCCTAAATCAGAGCGCACAGATCACATCTTACCGTCCCACATCAGCTCATCATCATCATCATCATCATCACAATAATATCAACAACAAATGAAACAAACAAAAAGCTCAACACAGGATGCTCCAACACACGAGCAGCATAATTAACAACAGAAAATACATGTCGGCTAATAATGCAAATATGCAAAATAGCTTCAACATCAGGGGATCACCAAAGTCAAAACGGTCCATCTCTGGGGACCATGAATGTCTGTACAAAATTTCACGGCAATCCGTCGAAGACTTAGATTGATTTTACAGTCTGTATCAAAGTGGTGGATCGACCAAATGAGTGTAGCAAAAAGAAGAAAACACGACTGACACTCGTGCTATGTCACATATGACTCAAAGAAATAACACAGAACAGACTTAGTAATTTTAATATATTTGTATATATTCATATATTACACATTTAATACAGGCACAATGAGAAATCATAAAGTAGAGACAAAAAATGTGGCTGAGATATTGGTAAAAATGTACAATTTATGAGAATCATTTACACAATTTCGCTGTCTTTAAACTCTGTTTAATACAACATACAAAGAAAGAAAGAATGTGAAGGCGATCAAAAAAAGGAGCCTTGTAAGTTTGTTTTGAACTTTTTGTAGGGGAAGCAAGAACCAGCTTGCTAATATGGAATACAATTAACAGAATCTGTGTGCTATTTTTCTTTTATGCATTCGGCTCATCTGACCAAAACCACCGATATAATTAATTACGAGACAACGCTGTACAAAAGGCCTGGCGCTACAATTTTAGGATTATACGCAAACTCATTCATTTCAACTACCTTCAAACATTTGGCTGATTAAAGTTCAGAGTCAGATACAACATTTAAAATCAACAGGCACAACTTAAATGGACATTACCATCACGCATTTAAGATGTCCGTCTCGAGATTACTTTTAAGGGTTTGAGTTTTAATCAGGTACTTAAAGAATCATACAAAACATTAAAAACTGGACATTACGTATAATCTGGCCCAGATATGATGAATAAAATAAAATCAATGATCAGCTTCTAAGAGAGACATCAGTTGAATCAAGTATGGATATGAGCTTAAATCACCTGCAAACCAGTCAGTTAATAACTACATTGAGCCATGATTTATAGCACAGTGGACAGTAAAAAAAATAAGCCAGCCGGATGTGAAAAGTTATTTCCTAAAACCTTATCTGAGAGGTCAGTTGGGCACGTGATGCACAGCGTATGAAACTCCTGCCCTAAAAGTTTTTCTTTTTTTTAAAGCAAATTTCAATCACAGCTTCCAGGCAACTGCATCTCCAGACATGTCACATACCAACACATTAACCAATTTAAGGACACTAACATGGTTGAGGTCAATGAAAAATGTCCTACACAACATAAAAATACTCTATCAAGAAGTACAACCTCTACAGCAGCAGCCTTCATTAGTAAAAGACAAGAATGAAGCACCAAGAGTCAAACGTGGCAATTTTCCATCCATCCATGCATTTTTCTGTACCCACTTGTGCTGTTTATAGCTGCAAAAGGCTGAAGCGTATCCCAGCATGCACTGGGTGAGAGGCAGGACAGGTCAGTAATCTATCACAGGGCAATGGCAGTACTGTGTCACAATATCTAACCACAGTCAACAACACTGGATTACTCAGTGTCGAGCAGTCGTGATAAGGCATTTCCATCATTAATTTGGCCTTATTGTGCTACTGCTCACTTCCATCGGCGACTGCACAGTGAGCGTATGAGGTTGAAGGTCAATCGACGAGCATTGGATAGAAAAAAGACGAGATATAAAAGAGTTCGACGGCCAAACTCAATCACAGAAGGCAAACAGGACTTATTCATTTCTGGAAGACCGATAGGTTAGAGGAGACGTTTTCCCTTCAACATCCAAATAAAGAAGTAAAAAAAAAAAACCACAACTTGCACAGTGTTGGTGCTATTCTCATTAACTGTGCTGTAGTATACAAAAAAGGAAGATGAGAGAAAAGTTAGGTTCAGGCACATTTCTCCATTAATAGGTCACAGAAGTGTGATATAAAAAAAACTGCCAATTAAAAAAAAAAAAAAAAAAAAAGATGCAAGTTAAAATTTGCGGTAATGTCCCTTGATTTTTTTTTTTTTTTTTTTAAAGCAACGAACATTTCACACAATTTTTTAAAGTCAACTTTGCAAGAATCAAAATTAAGGGCTTATAAAAAAAAAAA
>JAVQJF010107122.1:0-42869 GCA_036023855.1 Gadopsis marmoratus
GCCTGTTAAAAGGCAGTGTTTCCTTGCCACTGTCGCCTAGCGCTGCTCATGGTGGAACTGTTGGGTCTATACATATAGTGTTGGTTTAGACTTGCTCTGTATTAACAAGTGCTACGAGATAACTGTTATGATATAGCGCTATAGAAATAAAATTGAATACAAGTATTGAGTTGGGCAATTTAGGCAACTATGTCACTGTAATGGAGTGACAGTCCTTAATTTTTGTTGATCTAGTTTAACAAATGAAAAGAGTTCAACAAGACGGATCAAGCTACTTCTAAATATTTATTAGACGTTATGCTCCAACAGTGAGTCCTTAATTATTACACTAAAGCTTAACAATGAAAACCATGTTTTAAAACATACACATGTGGATTACAAGTCTAGCGAGTATAATGGTCTATAGACTGAGCACTGTTGTGTACAGTGGCTCCTGTTTGTGTTTGCTAACCACTTCTGTCAGAGAGCTAAAGAGCCGTCTGTCTGCAACAGGCGTGTCTCCGACTGTTAGAAGGACGACAACAGATGGCAGACTGAGGCTGAGTCAAGACCTTTGATTTGGAGGGTGCAGTACAAGCCTGCTGACGGAGACGTCTTCACATTTCTTGACTTCACTTTTTGTCGAGACTCACTAAGAATGAAGCACAGTATTCAACTCGTTCTCACTCGCAAACCGGGATCTTGTTCACTTACTGGACGGACACAAACTGTAGTAAGGAATCAAAGTTAATTTAAGAGTAAACGACGCTCGATCATAAAAAGAAAAATTCGAGATGACTTCTTGTAGTTTCTCTCAGTGGTTTCGATGTGCAATCAACATGTTTAAAACACAAACAGGCTGAATTAGAAATAATAATAAAATGTGAAACAGGAAAATATAAGTGACAGAATACAGTATGTATACTTGTATTACAGGCTAGTTGATCACCCAGAAAGACTAAGAATATATTTTAAACATAGAAATCAGAGACACTTTACATGTTATATTTACATGTATAATGACATTTTGAGGTAGAATAATGGCAACCATAGCTGTTAAGTCCTACATCATTGCTGTTGTAGCTATATTTGTTTTGAATTAAGTGTAAATTGCTATATAACATTAAAGCTTTTACTGCAGCGAGCCCAGTTTTGGAGATGGAATGATGACCTTGGAGAAAACCTGAACATGAAGAAGTTTAAGTCTCATTCGGCCTTTGTCGTGTAAAAAAAACAAGTTATTATAAATCAAATGTTCAGCGTTCTGCATTGGTACAGCTTCTGGCTGCATTTGCATAATTTGTCTTATCACTAACCACCTGCTGGGAACTTTAAACAGGTTAGGACAGTTCTGAAACTTTCCGGAAAAGACAAATAATTTCCTTGTTGGAGATACTTGTTAAAGTGCTTTCACTCCTAAGCCAAAATGCAGGAGAGCATGTGTGTTTCGGGCAGGTCTGGACTGATTTAGCACTGCGAGATGCTGCATAAATACACACACACAGTACAGGCTGCTGCCACTGTGAAGCATAAAGATTGAGGTGACTTGTTGAAATCTGGCAGGTCTTCCGACGTGTCACTGGGGTCATTTTAGCCAGTCGAGCAGAAGCAGCGTGAATATCAAGCGGAATCTAATGGGCTGAGGCAGAGAGTTTTAAGTGCCAAGGCTGCAGCAGCACAGATGGAAATCTACCAACCAGCAGTGAAATCTTACCCCACCACTGGCTTCAAGGGCAGCCAATATTTGCAGACAGAAGCACCGTAATGTTTATTTGTAATAACAAGCATGCAATTATGTTTATAGGATCCAAACTGAGAGCAGCCGCACTCTGACTGGGGCGATTTAAGCAGGATTGTGTTTCGGCATGGAGGAGGGGGAAGAAAAAGATAAAATGTAAGTACCTTTTTTAAAACCTTCATGGCAAATATTTTGCCCGACGCAGCGCCCACAACTTTCCGGACTTGAAAAACCTGTGCAAGAAAGGAAAATGACGAATATAGTTGATTTGATTATTTCCAACATTAAGCGTCAAAACAACTCTGCACTCCAAAAGAATCCAAAAGTGTGTATTTGTGCGTGTTAAGTGCACATCCTCGTGTACTCTCTCTCCCTCTCTCTCTCATGGCTGCTTCAGGTACCTTTCCATAACCGCCTTTCCCCAGAACCCGCAGCAGCTCAAAGCACTCCGGTCTGATGTTCTCCGTCCCCTGGTTGACGTTGTCCTCCGATATCTCAATCTTCTCACAGTCGTCCATGTTGCTGCGGAGACACATTGAACGCGTTGTGCTCGCGCCTTCACCAATTCAAATCGCCAAAAACGTACATGAACACGACGAGCACAGGGAGACATATTTAATACTTACAACTCAAATCCGCTGCACTGGTCCATGATCTCATTGATTTGAGCCTGGTGGGAAAAGTAAGAGTGTTTCAGTCATTCCTCCATTTTTCTGTCTTTACTCACGTCTGTAGCTTTTTACCTCATGGGACATTTCTGTACTTCCTTTTCTGTCTCGTCTTAAAGCACTGTGTCCGCCTAACCACTATGATAGTAAAGCATTCATAATACTGGACAGCCCGTGCAAATAAATTGCTATGAACACGATAATTTATGCAATTTAATATAGAATCAAGTATAGCAACAATGACTACATGCACATTAGATGGCTTCGTGTAACTTTTGAAAGAGCTATAATATAACTGCTTACATTTAGAGCTGCAATGGCCAACAGAAAATTAATGGGATTATTGGGACTATTTTGATCATGGATTAATCAGTTGACTGACTGTTCAAGCAACAATGTTTCCAGTTTCTCCAGTTTAAAGATGCGCTGCTCTTCTCTGTGTGAGCATCACCGCATTTGTCTCCACGTTCTGTCATTTCACACACCAAACAATAATCAATTAATCAAGACGTTGATTGAATTATCAATTGTCGCAGGCCATTTAGCCAAAATATCTGCCTGTTTACAAAGTGCGTTTGGCTGCTGTGACGAAACGGTTGACTAATCCATTAACACATGAACATCAACATGATGCAAGATATTTAGCAGAAGTTACTGATCCTAATGAGAAATACACAATGCAAACATAAATATTGGAATTTGCACCGTCTAGATCTGCTGTTCGGTGCCACTCCTATAACAGCAGGTGATGACAGTTTGGTTGTAACAAGATATCCAGTTTTGAGTTTGCCACGCGGATACACAGAAGCATTGTACACATCATTCAAATGGTTTGATATTGCATATGTCAAACGCACGGTGTAGATGTGTAGCAGTGCTGAGCTGCACAAACACACACACACAGGCAGCAGCTTCAGCTCCACACACTCTCTCGCGCTGCAACAGTCTTGCCAAAATAAACTGTTGCACACCGAGCCACATTTATCACTGCAGCACCCTTTGGCCAAGTAGGGCTTCTGCTTGCACAACGCCAACGTGACAGCGATGGCTTTTAAACGTGGCAGCGTTAAAATTTCATCACATTTCGCCACTAGCCACCGCTGCTAGTATAATAAAGCCAGAGCGAGTGACAGCTCTTGCCACGACCGCTGCCGGGCTCAACGGTGGAGGGCTAGCATTAGCCTCTGCTAGCCGTGTTTGACAAGGCCCGAGAGCTCCGGCTGCGGGAGAAGGGCCCGCGGTGGCGGGCGGGCTAGCGGGCTAACAGCTAGCTACTGCGCGTGGAGACTTTCTGCCGCGTGACAAACTCCCGCGCTGGCGTTCAGCGTCCAGCGCTCTAGTACCTCCTCAATCTCATCGTCGGAGACATTCTCCTCCGGCTGGTCCAAATCAATGTCAAACACTCCAGCCATGGCAGCGCTGCGCTCGGATCGCTCTGTCACAGGCAGCAAGAATAGCAGGCGTCCCCCCACCTCATGGACAAACACACACCGCCGCCATAACCGGCTACTACACGGCGCATGCGCACTGCAACGCTCCACAGAAGGGGGCGGTGACCTGAGAGATTTGCTCCTGGTTTTTTTTGTCACAAAAAAAATACTATATTCACTACAAATTAAATATTAAATAGACCTCCAACAAAGTGTTTCCAAATCTTCAAATGTTGGCTGAACTCTTCCTGTAAACATGTGTCCACACACCTGTAAACATGTGTCCACACACCTGTAAACACGTGTCCACACACTCTGCGGCGCTCCGTGGATTTAAATGGGTTCCGTTTGACACTGAAACAATCGTGAAAAGACAATTAGATCCAATGAGAAAACCATTAGCTCTTGTGTTGTTGATGTTGTATTTTTTGATGTCTGTTCAGTTTCACAAACATCTAAATGACATAATAAAAACCAACATTCATACTACTATTACCAAAACAAATAAATAATAACAATAACAACATACAATTATTTATTCAATGGAAATTATATTTTATTGATAAAATTACGTATTTATTCGCTTTTCTATGGGACTCAAAAAAGTTGCAACCATTCCCCACAAATGAAGATGAGTTTTATTTTGAAGGTCTTGACAGCTTGGGCCGGAAGTGCCCCTCTTCCAACTTCTTATGGCGGCAGACTGCCGACACCGCGACAACAGCGCGGACACAGTCATGACACCTTCCGCTCACAGCGCGAGTTCACCGGTGGAGTCCAGGCGGTGCGCTGTCACACTCTGACCGTCTCTCCTCACCTGGCTGGAAACAACAATGTCCATAGTCGCCGTTCAGCTCGGCCAGTGCGGCAACCAGGTGAGTCACGAGCTGTTCGACACGATCTGCAGCGATGCTCACGCGGGACAGAGGACAGAATACGGCGCAGCCAGCTGCGAGCGGTTCTTCCGCCGAACTACACGCGGAGGTAACACAGCTGCTCTCCGTCCATCCTTTTCTGGGCGCAATGGGGTTTGGACGCCCGTTCACCTGTCATGTCTCCCTGTCCGTTAACCAGAGCTCGTAGCCAGGGCGGTGCTGGTCGACATGGAGCCCAAAGTGATCAACCAGAGCATCAGCAGGGCTGCAAAATCCGGCAGGTGGAGGTATGGAGAGGCTTCACACTTCAGCCAGAAGCAGGGCTCTGGAAACAACTGGGCTAATGGGTAAGGACATTTAATCCGCCCACCTTTTCTCTAAAACATGTAAAAGCTAATGGCTGTTTAAAAAAAAACCAAACCTTTAACCAGTGGCTCCTAATACTTAACATGACACTGCTGTTGTTATAGTAACAGGGAAGTTACAGTTAAGCAAAGCCAAACATTGTCAAGCACCACCTGTGTCATGTTGTAGTCCTGTCAAATCAGTGCCAACTCAAGGTCCACTTAGTGGCTTTCTTTTCCAGAGCTTTCAAACATTTCAGTGCTGCTTGGTTTGCACAGTTGTCATGGAGACGTTTATCATTAAATGACCGAGACTGGCATCAAATCCTAACACCTGAGGAGAAGCTGGAAGCAGCAAAAGTTGTTGCTAAATCATTGGAAATGTAACATACCTTACAACAGTCCTCCTGCGTTTAGAAATAAATGGAAGTGTGTGGGGGGGAGGGAAAGTAAAAGATGGTCATGTGCTTCTCGTATCACACTAGGTTCTGTGTCCACGGCCCTCGTCACAGAGAGGTGGTGGAGGAGCTGGTGAGGCGAGAGGTGGAGCGCTGTGACAGGCTGGCTGGGCTCATGGCCATGATGAGTGTGGCGGGGGGAACGGGCTCCGGGGTCGGCACCTACGTCACCCAGTGCCTCCGAGACACCTACCCCAAGTCCTTCATCCTCAACCACCTCACCTGGCCATACGGGACGGGAGAGGTACGGAGACTGCTGTCAAGTGGCTAACCTTTAATGATAGTGTAGAGAAATGTGCTATTGAATCTTTTTTTTTTCATTTTAATTTCTTCCTGGACCTGTTCTTTTCAGGTGATCGTCCAGAATTACAACTCCGTGCTGACGCTGGCTCATCTCTACCGGCTGTCAGACGCCATCCTGGTGCACGAGAACGACACGGTGCACAGGATCTGCAGTCGGCTCCTCAACATCAAACACATCTCCTTCAGTGACGTCAACAGGGTCATCGCTCACCAGCTGGGCAGCGTCCTGCAGCCCGCACTCACTGCTGACTCGCACGGAGTCTACAGCAGAAATCCTCTGGGTGAGAGAGACGCACACCCACACACACGGCGGGTGTCCTGGAATATCACTGGATTAGAAGAGGTGGAGTCTATTTACCAACTTTCAAGATGTCCCATTTTTAAGCCATAGAAGGAAAATATATCTATATCTGACAAAAGTGTGAAATGAAAAGCCACTATGGGGGAAAAAACTTGACTAAAATAACAAAACCTCAGATGGAAATATGACTACAAGGAAAGTATTCATTAGAATGTAAGAAGCCCTTCACTTTGATGCAAGTTAGCTGCACACTGGAAAACTGAGGCGAGGCAAACTGCCAACATCAGCCGTCGTGAATTCAAGCTTCGTATCACTCTGTCACGTCGTAACCCTGACGGCAGCGTTATTCTTTAACGTCTCTGCCTCTCAGGTGAGTTGGTCAGCGCCCTCGCATGCCACCCGGAGTACAAGCTGCTCAGTGTGTGTACCGTCCCCCAGATGCCCAGTTCCTCCATAGCCTACAGCACGTTCAGCTGGCCAGGTCCGCTCAGACACCTGCGGCAGATGCTCATCTCCAATGCCAAGATGGAGGAAGGCAAGTTCTGTCAATATCTAATTTCTGCACTTCACTTTCAGATTGGTTTATTATGAGGAGATAATGGCATATTTATTAGGTTATCGTATGGCTTGAAAGTGCAAGTTGAGCCATCCTCGCCTGTAGTGAGTTACAAATGAAATCATAAAGCACTTCTGAGGATCCTTGCTTGTCCTGTGTCAGGTATAGACTGGCAGGTGCGTCCGCCTGCAGGCTCTGCACGGACCAGGAGTCTTGCAGGGCCCATCTTTAACACCTCTCTGGCCAACCTGCTCATACTGAGAGGGAAAGACGTCTACAGCGCAGAGACAGGTCAGAAAACTGGTTGAAATGTATGGGTTTTATTTGAGATACAAAGTGGGCTAACTGGGTTTAAATAATAGCATCAACAGCTTTCAGGTTTTGTTATTTATAACTCTGTAGATGCAGAACAAGGGATGTGAATGATGTCCTGTCCGCAGGTGGCTTTGAGGACGCAGCCCTGTACACCTCCTGGCTCTCACCAGAACAAGCCTTCAATTTGTGGAAATCCCCCGTGCCTTTTAATAAGTATGAAAAATCTGCCACACTGGTCAGTAACAGCCAGGCTCTGCTCAGACCTCTGGACAACATGGTGGGAAAAGCCTGGAATATGTTTGCGTCCAAGTGAGTCAGTCCTGTTACTCAGAGAAATTCTAAAATATCACTTTTAGGAGAAGGTGGGTCCGAACAGTATGACAGTGGTGCAAACTAGTGCAGTAGTAGTAAATATGAAGATTCTTAAAGGTTATATTTATACAGAGGCAGTGCATCAATAGTGGATTAGATATCTTAGTCCTTTTCCTCTCTTGCTTTGTTTTCCTGTTACAGGGCCTACATCCATCAGTACGTTAAATTTGGGATCTCAGAGGAGGACTTTCTAGACAGCTTTACATCTCTTGAGCAAGTCATCTCCAGCTACAGTCAACTGAGCTAGAAATGGGAACAAGCCCCACTTCGCCTTCGGACTGTATGTAGAGAAGAGAATGTGGATATGTGGGACATAAAAAAATGAACATGTAAATAAAACAATCCTTGACGTTGACATCTGCAGTGAGGCCATTTCTTTACACCATTGGTAAATCGTTCAGCTCCTCTTCAAGTGTTAAATTATGGACTTTTGTGATGGTTTTAACTGCCGTTTTCGCGGTCCAGCATGAAGCCAACATAGACGAGAAGCCTTCAAAGTGCTAAGCACAATGGAAATTTCAGCATTCACAATTCCAATGAGAACTGAGCGTCTTTGTGGAAGATGATCATGTGATGTGATCAAAATCTCTAGAACGGCTACTTAATGGACCTTGGGGTTGAGATCAACTGGAGCCATTAGTTTGAAAAGTGTTAAACAATTATTAGGAATAGCAACACGGCACAAAGAAAAGCGACAAGGGCATCAGTTAACATACTTCACCACTTTATTGTTCATTCACTTTACATAACAGTATTTCCAGAACTGAGACGATCGGTGTTACAATCAGTGTCTCTAAAGACAAGTCCTTGTATCCACACATGGGGTCTTGGCACGAGCCAAACGCACAGCTGAAATGCTGAAGGCCCAAAACTTCAGCCAGCCTACAGACCGCTGTTGCCGTGCCAATATAACAGCCAACACCAGTCTGATAAGCTAGCTGATGGGGTGGGAGGGGACCTCTATCTGTAAAGCTGGAGGCCATCAAAATCTGCCAATTACATCTCAGGCAGGACAGGCAGCAGTCAGGATGATAGTCAAATTGGTTGGTGAGAGGTTCACTTACCTTAAAAGAGGAACATTTGAGAAAATTAAGCACTAGCTCTGTTATGATGGTTAAAAAGAAAAACCAAACAGTTCTTAAACATCACAACAGAGCTCCTCAGGATGAACAAGTTAAACTCATGCTACAAGAAAAATGACTTTGAAACAAGCGCCATGATTTACATGTTTTATATATGATCTGATCCAAGGTTCAACCTACATGTACAGAATAGAAATGGGACTAGTTAGCTGAGAGTACAATGTCACTTTACAAATGATAACCCCCCCTTTTTTTTTTTGTTTAGGTTCAAGTTAACTCATGTCCACACAGACCATTAGAATAGAAATACATCTGCGCATACTGTCAAAAAGATAGTAAGATATTTACACAATGTGCAAACCATCAATACCACACTGTTTTAAGTTGATATTGCTTTTTTCTTCACCATTTTAAACCAACAATTCCAGAAACAGAGACACATGTACTGGTTAACAGGACAAAAAAAATGAGGAAAATTAAACCCTGAAAAGAAAGATCATCCATAGCAGTTATTGTGGCAGCACGCTGTACAAACAAATTAAGATCCATCCATACATTTTACAAAATTAAATAAAAATCAAGTTTACAAGTCAAGAACTATGTCTAAAGGAAGTCAGACCTTCCCGTCTTGCATAAGGCATAGTAGCCGATGGGCACTGCCCGTACACACCGAACCGCCGCTTTACTTCTGAGGTCAATGAACGGATTAAATTTAACATTAAAGTAACATGTTAAGACCAGCAATAGAATCAATTGCACTACACAAACCTAGAGAGTGAGATGAGAGGAAGAACTACAAAACCTGAAGAGGGACAAACATACATCCTCAAACACACACACACACACACACACCAACAAATAGTGCCTCTTTTTTCTTTTTCTTTTGAGCGTTCAGCCTCTGAGAATGGATGGGGGTGAGGATTGTTAAGTTGTAAGTGGCTGGGTGGAGAGTGGAGAGCTCTCAGCAGCAGCAGAACAAACACAGTCACTTGGATGCTTGTACTGCTTTGTCTCGTCATCACTTGGTCTTCTCCTCCGAGTGCCTCTGCTGTTGCAGGCGCTTGGCGTAGCTCTGAGCCATGGAATTGACGATGGAAATGACAAAGTAGCAGACCATGACCAGCACCACCTTCTCAAACACCCACGACAGCCAGTTCTCATCCTGGAAACCCAAAATTTGGATGCATATGCTATTAATTACCATTGTAAAAGCATACTGTAGTATTACACAAATCCAGGTACGATGATAAAAATGTTGTGACATGACAGCAGTACATGGTTGCAAGAAAATATAAATATGAAGACAAACTTTACCCATTTGCAGAATGCAACCCGTGAAGTGCCTGTGTTTTTCAGCTACAGCTAGGCTGCAAAATCCTCTGATATTAGCTTATTGCAAATATATTTGTATTGGTGAATACATAAGACATTGCAGTACAGAAATGCCAAAGCTATGTTTGAATTAACTTAGAATTAGTTTCTCAGTTACATAGTTTGTCCACCAGAGAGCACTGACAATATTATTAAACTAAAATGTCCTGTTGAATACATATCCAAACCATTTTTATAACGATCCTTAAATTTGGTTATGTCATTGAAAAAAGAAGCCCAATATATCGTTTTCTGATTTATTTAACTCTCAAAAACCAAGTTTCAAATGGGCTATACGAAGAAAATCTTTTATGTTTCTGCTGTTTTTCGTTATGCTCCTAACTGTTGCATGGATTTATGAAGTTTTATGGCTCTTGTTGTTCTCAAACCGTTCCAGTGAATCATTTAAAGTCTAGAGTTGGACAAAAACAGCTTGCATACATACTGTACATACAGTTGTTAATCTTACCAAATAAATACATTAATAAAGCTGATAAAAAGGTAAAGCTGTGTATTGTTCTTACCGCTGGTGCACTTCCCCCAGCATGGTGCAGCTTGTTCCTCTGTGCTTCCAGGTACTGACTGAAGGGCTTCTGGAGTGATGGTCCCACTTTGGGCACAGACCTGACATCGCAGCCCCGCATATGTCCACACAGAATGGCAAAGAAAAGAGACAGGGAGGAAGAACATGAATTCACTTACCCTTTAAGCACCCTTCCTTTGACAAGGAGCCCAACATTGAAGCTTTAGACTCTGGACACTTAATGCCTAGCAGAGCCTCCAAGAGTGGTTCCTGAAGGCTTCCCTTTCCCTGAACACTACCAAAGGTCTGCACTGATCCACCAGTCAAGCAGCATGCTTGTAACAGCTGCTGAAGGCCCTATCCTCTACATCTACATGGGGGTCCTATCTTGGCGCTTCCACCTCCTCTACTTAGCGCTGTGAACAGGAGCAGGCAGCAGAGAGGAATGAAGTAGAAACTCCTCAGCCCTCCTTTTATACTGCTTAGCTCTATAGGCGACTGTGTCAGCCCCTTCAATCAGGAAGTGAGTCGACATGATGTCATCACCTTTACCACCATTGCTGCCTTCTGGGTGGAAAGACATCTTATCAGGGCGTGCTCATGTCCTTATTAGGCCGTGTGGATTAGCTTACAAGGTAGCCAATCATAATGGATACCATTTTAACAATTCATGTCATATAAAGGCATTGGTGTCGTCGTTTTACCATTTGGTCAGCAGTGGTGCAGTTCAAAGGGATCTTCATGTTGCAAAACTTATCTTTACCATGAAAAGAAAAATATACTGCAGGCTGTGGACAGCACTCAAACTGCATGAATTCAATTATGTCCATGGTCAGGACACAAACATGTTGTCTAGACTTGAAAAGACTAAGCAAAAAAAATTTTAATTAGACAATTTACCAAACAAGCACCAAAGGGGAAGTGGGTAATTGCTGATTTTAAATAAACCTGACTAGATTTGACTGACTCATTCTTGTTATCGCTCGCACTTTAAGTGCAAGCACAAATGAATATACAAACAGCCAATGCCAAGAAACATCCTGTATCAGCACTGAAGCACTGTTTGCACTCATCATAGCCGAGTCACAAAGGTCCATCTGAATTTCATGGGAGAGAACCATGAGTTTGATTCTTAAATCAAAGAAAAGCAGGACACTCAATTTGACCGTAGACTCGGGTCCAAATGTGGTCAACATTAATACTGGACAATGCATACATGCAAGTGAACATTTACCTGCCAACAGATCAGTAACAACTAAGCAGCTCGTATGGATGTTTTAGTAGAATTCCAATCATGAAATTATCATCAAGGCTGACTTAACATGTTGCTTAATGACAATTCATGACTTAATTCACAGTAAATACTAACTGATATCTATAGTTTAACTTTGAATGGTGAAATACCATCTAAAATCTTTAGTAAAAAACAATAATTGGGATAATATGTCTAATTGCTATAAACTGGCAAAATCGAACACTGGTTAAACAGTCAAAAAGTTTTCTGTCTTAGTTTCTCGCCTCGCTGGGACATTTCAGTCAAAGCTGAACTTGGTGAGTCAGATCAACATGTTTAGATGGGACCTCACACGCCTGACCACCAATGTTGCAGAGATAGATTGCATGGTAGTGGGGGGTGTGGGT
Source organism: Gadopsis marmoratus (assembly GCA_036023855.1). Taxonomy (NCBI): domain Eukaryota; kingdom Metazoa; phylum Chordata; class Actinopteri; order Centrarchiformes; family Percichthyidae; genus Gadopsis; species Gadopsis marmoratus. The sequence continues at coordinate 11,957 of JAVQJF010107122.1, forward strand.
AAAGCAAAGAGGAAAATGCATGCACGTACATCCCCCCAGTGAAAGCATTATTCATACAGGATCCCCAATCAGTGGTCAAAATGCATCTGAAAATGTTCACAAATGTGTTGGCAACCACAACGCCAGGAGAAAGACAATGACTCCACAAAGCACCTGATTAATGGAGTCTCTCTCTCACACATGCACAGACATATCAAGACAGACAGATTCTTACCCAATGAGTGACACCATTTGCTCCACTATGTGCTTGCTGAAGGTAATGATAACAAATAGTTTCTGTAGGGAAAAAAAACCCAGATATTAATCAGCTTTAAAATCCATTACTGTCTGATCTTATGCAGAGGTATACAGTACATGCAACAATTTACAGAGACATTTTCTAAAGCTGTTTTACAGGACAAAACATTTAGAAAGGAACAAATAAAACACATCGAAAGAGATATATTGTAATATTTTACTTTAGCGGCACAGCTGTGGGAAATTGAGGCCACATCTGCCACTGTCCACAGACACACCAATTACAGAACTCAAACCTGGCACTAAGCTAAATTTTGGGCTGTAAGGGGCTTTGTGGGGGGGTGGGTGGGGGCAAACCACAATATACTTCTCCGGTCCTGAAACTGATCAGCTTTAAAACAGCATGACACATGGCCCCCTGGACAAAATCAGACAGGATATGACACGTGATGTCCATTATGTTAAAAATGTTCCCCCCTGAAGCCTCTTACCGTCTACTCAATTTCCTTCTCCCATGTCCACTCTACATCCTCCACAACCCCGTTGAGATCACTGGCTGGTACCACCAAGAGATGGATAGGTTAATTTGGTAAGACACTCGGCGACTCACCCATAGATGTAGACCGCCTCTCTTAGTATAGGCTTATATTAGTCACTAGTGTGGTAGACTCAACAATACACTCCGTAATTAAAATGTTTATTTTTTTTTGATCTAGTGGATTTTCCAAACTCTTGTTAAAGACCTCTTAAAAGCTTCCCTCCTTTCATCTGGAGCCTGTTTATATGGTCTGGATGCATCCCAGAGCAAGGAATCCCCAAAGGCCCAGAGCACTGTCAGAAAGGGTTAACAAGACGCGCACAATTAATAGTTCCTCATAGTCTAAGCACCAGGTTTGATGTTAGTTCTCTCACCTGTTTTGAGGTTGTGGGGATAGAATCAGTCAGCAGAGCATACCCTATTTTTTTAGAGTGGATTTTTCTGACACAATGTGGACGGAGAATTGTGATGACAGGAAACAACAGTTGAGCCATATTCAAAGCAAAGAAGCTGCAAGTATGGCATGTGGGTGTATGGTTTGTTTTAAAACTTGGTGTCATTGAGGCGAATTGGTCGTTTGCTTGTTTCTAACCACCTCTGGTAAACCTGTTAGCTGAGCTACAGACCTGTATATGCATCTTGATGATGGCTTTCCCAATTAGAGTTGCTCCGAAGAAGGTCCAGAAGGGAACCATAAAGTGACCGCAAGTTATTCCAGCCAGGTCAAAGAGAGGATTAGGGATCTGAAACACACACACACACACAATAATATTACTGATTCACCCTTGTTACACATGTCAGGTTACAGCTTAATTTCCTACAATGTAAATTTGCATCCATAGTGACAAATTGTTGAAATGAGGAAAGAGATCTTGAACGCGACACCAATCTTTGGCAATACATATATAAAAACTGCAGGGGCATTATAAAACAACTTCCAATAAACAAACAAACAAACTTACAGAGGCACAAGCCAAGATCCCAAAAAATCCCACTTTTTGCACCATATGCTGGACTCCCAGTTTTGCTCTTGTGACAAAATCCTGCAAACAGATTTTAAAAAACAATTTAAACACATATTGCTGCTGTCAGATATGAATGGATAGGATTTAAAAAAAAGAAAAGAAATACATGGACTTCTCTAAACCCATGCCAAACGTTAATTATTTCCTTAAAATAACATGTTGTACGTCTCGCACTGCTTCTTGAGTGGTTATAACCAAACACAAGTGTCGTCTCCAATGTTATGACAAGAAACGTGAGCCTTGCTGCGAGTACCGTCGTAAAATACCTGTTATTTCTAAAAACTGTATGGTGGCATTACAACTGAAAACTGTGTGGTACAAAAGTGCTCAGGATCTTTTGATCCTATCTCCATTCCTGTGGGGGTGAGATGTCTGTGGTTACATGGTGAAGATCACAGCCGATGCAGGAGGGAAATTAAGAGGCACTTTCAAAAGCTGGCATCTTGTCAATGACTATTTTGGAAGCAATTTAAATGTTAGTTTAGTCTACAATTCAAATTCACAATTGTTTTTATCTTTGTATTCAGAATTTTGATTGCCTCATTAGATATGACAAGAAAACCCTATAAAAAAGGATGCTGCATTGAGGTTTAACAAGTTGATTAATTGTTTTTTGTTTGTTTCAATGTAGCTCATCTCTTGCTAATGATGCCAAGTTATTTTAGTCCAATGCAGCCAATGCCAGTAAAAATTCAAACTCATTATATATTCTAATGTATTCATAATTATTGTAAAAATTCAATTAAATAAATCTCTACATGTTTTTATGTAGACGCTTTCCTCTTTTTGTCTATTGGAATTCTCTTGGTCTTCACACTTTTCTTGACTGATTATGACGATTTATGAAGGTTTTCAGTGTTGATAAAATTAACAATACACAAATATACTAAGTGATGTTCCTCTTCTTTAACGTCTTTTGTGCGACATTCATTTCCCTGATCCATGTGTTTCTTAGGTCTTAATAAAAGTGCTTCTGACTCGCCTGTGAGATTGTTGCTCAGAATACGCGATGAAAGACATGTGATGCGAGGTTGGCCTCCTTAGCCCATTCAGCTGAGAACCAGTGAAGCTAGCATAGATGACAGAGACGATGTTTACAATGTCTCTGATTTCTGTTTTGCTGACTCAGCATCTGATCTCAGCCATCTCCAGTCATGTGAGCTTGGTTCCTGACAGAACTGTCTGTCATTCAAATTAGAGGCCGGTGAAAAGAGAGAAGAAGGGAGGGAGGCAGAGAGAGAGACAGAGCAAAGCCTGAGGGATGATTAAAGGGGGAGCTGTTCTCAGGGTGACTCACCCACAAACAGATTTACTGGAAGTTAACGGAAGGAGGGGTTTCACTGAAGTCACATGGCACTTTAAAACCAATCACAGGACTGTGGCTCCATGGTCAGTTGTGAATTATAAAGATGAGCCCAAATCAGATATGAGCATATCATATTGGGTGGATGGGTGTGTAAGTGTAAACACCTATGAATATACTATATTATATGGGTATATGTTTATGGAACCAGACAGAGGGATAAATACTTCAATATTCAGTGTATTTGCTGTGTGTTTTAAAAGGCAGGGGGTTGAGTTCAGGCTATTCTTTCACAATAAGTATTACACATTTGGGGATTTTTTTTCTTAACATATTCGCTGTTTTCTTGTGCTTGTGTTCTTTGGAAATTCTTAAACTGAATTAAGTGAAGAATGATACACCATACATCACCTTTTGCAAGTTCAAATAAAATGAAAAGCACATTTGAGGTGGGTAATGCTTCTTAAATCTTTATACAAAATATTCTTTGCATTTGTGTGTCCATGTATATGACCTGTGAAAAAGGGAGTTAATATTGGAAATGACCACGCCAGTGGTTCTCATAACAGATGTGCATTATGTGTGTGCAACTCTGACCTGAGCGCCTTCGGCCTGTTCCAGCATCTCCTCAAACTCCTCGTAGTCTTCATCCTCTGGATCAGCTCCTGACTGGCGAGCCGCTCTGGCCATGAAATACGGAGGCAGCTCTCCGATGGCAGTGCCTGCCCCCTACACCAACACAATTTTAGATGTTTCATGTCAGCATTTGCTTATTGACCTCCCACATTCACAGGCAGGCAACTATTCATGCCACCATGAAGCTTTTGGTGCACACAACTGCTTCGTGTAAAGGAATGCATTCTTTGGCTAAGAGCAAAATACAAGAGAACATTCTTACCATTTTTCAATGTAGACAAATGCATTGTGTCTTTATTCAAACTAATACTCACCCACATGCAGGCCTCCAGGCGGACCTTTGACATGATTGAGAAGAGGGAGACGCTCCCCTCCACCCCTCCACCTTGGGGACAGACAAGCTGGTCTGGGTACGGAGGCTCTGGGAAGTCTGTGGAGCTGCACTCGTATGCTGCCAGGGTTACTGATGCTATGTGAGGACCCTAAGGGAGAGGTGGGACAGATGGATAGGATGAGCTGTGTTAATGGAATGGAAACCACCAGGACATCTACTGACACATGAAAACATTTTGTCTACCATGTACCAAGGAATACTTGTGCCTACATGCAACTGTAAATGTGGAAAATACTGTAGCTTGGGGGAGCTGAACAATGGGATGCAGAATACACACTCAACCTGTAATGGTCGTGGACAAAAGGATATTTAAAATTTTGCTAAATACCACAATTATGTTTATTCGTCGGTTATCTCAGCATCTTGAATATTCTCAACAGCAGCGAGAAAAGGAGAAAGGTTTCAATATAGCTAGAACCATGTGTCATTATTACTTACACTCAGTTGTTAGTTTTAGCTAAACTAATGCGATCTACTGCAACAGTCCTGTAATAAGTCCAACCTTCATGAAGGTTAGAATGTTCAGTTTGCTGAAACTGCTTTAGAGAGGTGTTGCAGGCGGGTAGTTTGTGGTGTTGTTGAATTGTATTGAATGAGAGGTGTTTGTAATAGTTAGTCTACCCTCATTGATATAAACATGGTGTTTAAACGCTTTTCAGTACAACGCAATAAAGTTCAACAGCACCACAAACTGCAGCCTCCAAAATGACCACGCAGTTGAATCAACACCCCTCTAAAACTGTTTAAACAAAACCTGAACGTTATAACCGTCATCAGGTAGCATCGAAGGCTGTTATATTAGCCTGGGTTAATTAAAGTGAGCGCATTTACATATTTAGTAACCGTGGAACGGTTCACAATAACGCATGATCATATTGCACAGCCCTACATGAGTATTTGTGTTAAATTTAACCTGCTCATGCACTGACAGAGTCATCTGCCCACAGGTACAAACACACACCAACAGCAGCTGAGTCACAGTCTCTCTCTGACAGGTAGGTATGTCAGCATTTATCATTGTAAAGACGTCTGGTTAGGCCGACCCACCTGGCGTCAATAACACTTAGCCCACCTGTAACTACAACACAGCAACTCCATTATGCCTCCTTAAGGTGATACAGGCAACACTGACAGTAGATTGACAGCACACAATTAGTCTGTGTTGACTGCAACTGCTCCCCCGAAGTAATTCTCCTCCACCCTCTCTGAGTATGGAGGACACAGGAGGCTTCTTTAGTTTATGAAAGACAGCCAAACAACTTCACTTAATGGCATTTCTTCATGACATGACAAGCCAGTGTTAAGACAAAACTAAACTGCGATTCAAACTCTGAAACCAAATTCTGATAAGTCTCTCCCTCTCATCCAACAGGTGACACAGTGGCCCTGCAGTGAACTCCTTTGTTCACTGAAGTCAGCAAAGCAGAGCTCTTTGTCTACAGGGCAGAAAAATAGAATAGAATAGAATGTCTTTGTTGTCATTGTAAGCAACTGTTACAATAAAGTTTCCAATGCAGCTCCATCAGTGGTATAATATAAAACACTAAACGACAATAAAAACACAAATAACCACAAAAATGGCTCATATATAAAAATGAATACAAAATTAATTGCACAGTGTATCACACACACACATATTGCACAATCCCAACATATTTTAGCAGGCTAGTGTGAATTCACAAACCGCTTCTTTGCTAAGCAACTATTCAGCAAGTGGATTTCATCATGTATCCATCAAATGAAAAATAAATAAATAAATTACAAATCATGTTGATTTAAGGACAAGATTTCTTGGAAGAAGCACTGCTGGTAGACCCCTGAAGCTGCAAAGCTCATTTTAAGCCACACACACTGAAGTGTTGGATGGGACTTACAACATACTAATAGTTTTTCTGTTTTTAGAGCCTTACCAGTAATGGGCCTAAATATTCAACGGTTATTGTGAAGGTGATGCAAAGGGCCATAGGGTCATTAAAACCGTTTATCCCCTTCGCAGCATTCATTTCCCAGCTTCTTTGACATTTTGACCCGTGGATGATGCCAGAGGGAAGCTCTTGGGTGTGGTTGCTGTGTGTCACCAAAAATATTATGATTAATCCTCTAGGGATTGTGAATAACCAATGCAGATTTCATGGAAATCCAACACTTCGTTTTAAAAATACCAGGTGCTGGTGGAGGTAAAACTTTGACCCGATAGTAGCACGTAGTTACCAAAATTAGGAATTCATTACAAACTAGACAGTAATTGTCCAGATAAAAAGGGTGGATGTACAAAGTGTTCTACATTTATATAATCTTTAGCTCCCTTACAGTGGGAAAAACTGAAATAAGCTTTACATGATTGGTGGTCTGATCAAACATTCCCATCTACTAGTAAAAGCTACAATATATGAGCATGTATTTTCTCTTTTAACCACGATATAATAACTAAAATCCGCTTCCTCCAAACACCATGATGAATCATAAATTCATGCTGGTGAGTGAATCCCCTTTCCCATGAGCACAATGATCTCATCCTCTCTATGGGGTTATCTATTAATGCTTCAGCTTTGAGGAAAAATCACAGTGTAGCGCTGCTGGTGAGACATGAGGTTTTTCCTTCAAACTCAACACTGGGAGTTTCCTGTTTATCAACACTGAGTAGGCAGCAATAGTGATAGTTGTACTGTGAACGTGAACTAAGTTTTAGTGAGTAGTTAAACAGGAAATAGTCTCCTTAAGTGCTGAGGGCTTACATTATGTGACTAACAATGTAAAGGTTTTTACTTTGCTGTGCAAAAATAGAGTCGCTAGCTGTGATGGCAGATGACACTAGGAAAAGACGAGTGAGATGATTTTCAACAGGTGCGATTCCGGGTCCTCGTGACTCCAAAAGCGTCGCCCCACAGCTAAAAACGCCTCGAACTTGCTGTTGACACTAGTTGCATCTTTGGTCAATAAATGATGTCTAATTAACGAATATTCAAAGTTCTACATTCCAGCTGCTCGGGCCACCTGAACCCTCCCACCTCCAATGGCAACAATGACACATTTCAGAATCTTTCTAAATTTCAAGTGAATGGTTTCTGATGTCATATGAAGCAGAAAAAGAAAAATGTGTCACTTAGACTGGAAATCTGTGCCAATCACATTTTGGGAAGTCCGATTTCCATTTCATTGTCTAGACAGGATGTTTCGGATGAGAATTTAAATCAAGTGCACCATGTAAGGTTGAGTAACATAAGAGACTTTTTCAGATGAGCCTCCAGTAGGCCATCAAATGCTTACACAACACAAAGGAAATGGTTATCAAAAAAAGTGGCTTTTAAAATAGTATCCATGGCAAACGTAACAGCTGGCAGTTTTAATTAAATAAGTAACTGTTTTAACAGATGTCAGGTTGTTCCATACAGGAGAGATGACAGCATCTACTCAGAAAGAAACCTCGCTCACACACACACACAGAGGATGAGGTCAAACCCTTTCAGTATTATGATACACAAAACAGACAAGTATGCACACAAGTACACAGACACATACACCCACCCACCATACAGCATAAGCCAACACTATTGCATTACTGTTGGACACCGTATATAAAGTAACTGAAGACTACTAGAAACAAACACATGGTGAGCTGTAAAGCGTTAATGGAAGGAGTGATCATCAGCTCTAAAAAAACAGGAAGGTCACAGTTACATCTTTTCCCATTATTTCATTGGAATGGAAATAGCTGACTGAGCTGGCCCACATCTGCACATGTTCTTCAGAATAGAAGCCCCATCATCATCTTAAAGCTGACTATGGTGCAGAATTTCTTCCTCCCTTCATTTTGCTATGTTCTCCTTTTTACCACAACCAAGACAAATGACACACATTTTGGTGACTCAGTAATGCAGTCATTCTGTGACTGTCAGGGAAAAGCTACACTTTACCTTTGGTTAGCCTTAGACAGAGGGGTGACAAAATGGAATGAGTTTGAAAAAGCAATGAGGCAATGAGCATGGAGTATGACACCACCCTCTGGCAACTACAGGTATAGACACACACGGGCTTTGCAGAAATGCTATGAACTAAACTGGAAGAAAATAGCTTGTGGTGAAATAGATGTAATTTACATCTGAAAAAACAGCCAGCATATTGTAGATACGTGCAGGACGTCCTGACCCAAGCTGAGTACAGCCGACCAGATAATGATGGTTACCGGTTTCTCTTTACAGCCATTATCATTTTACAATCTTTTGACTGTTGAGATGTGTGTAACATGTGGTACCATCGTGACAAAAACATGTGGATGATTAGATCTGAATGTGGTTTAAGTGGAAATGTTTTATGTATTTATTGCGTCGGTTTTGTATAGCTCCACTATTCACAGCTACTTTTTTATGCTATTACAATTACATGCTGCTCTTTCAAATGGCATTTGAAGACACCAAGATTATGCTCAAGTTCAGTTACAATTTATTTAGCTTTATATTTTATAAAGATATGTTAATTTGTCTTTTGCTCTGTTGCTCATTTCTAAATGGAATTTTCCTCACAGCCTCAGCTGCCCAGCCAGTGAGGTGGCTTACTCCTATATGGATGTTTGACTATTTTTACATGTTAAAATGTTGCCTGTGCATTTTAAAGATGTTTATTCCAACTGGAAATAATCATCTGTATACTGTTTGCAAATGTCTTTGTATTTCATACTAACCCAGTTCAATCCAGTTTGGCTTGTATACATTTTCCAAACCATAAAAATGTGTTTCCTTACCAGATAGAGGAGGAAGGTGTGCAGGCCAGTCCCAAGGCCTACTGAGGACAGGATCCCGAGGCCTACCCAGTAGGCACACCATAGGAACTTCTTCTCCAGGTAATCAACATACTTCAGTGAAGAAAGCCAAATAATATAGATTAGAAGGTGAAGGACACAGGAAATACTAAATTCAATTCAATTTTATTTATATAGCGCTATATCATAACAGAGTTATCTCATAGCACTTGTTAATATAGAGCAAGTCCAAGCCAACTCTATACTATATAATGAAGTGTGTCTGTATTTTGCACTGCACCCATATTTAATACACTTCTTACTTAAGAACGGTCTCCGTTATAGTCATAGTATGATCATGGCCGAAGTATAACTTCACTTTTTTTTTTTACATTTTTAGTCAATATCAGCTATTTTTAGAGGCAAATATTTTAGTGACATTTTTTTAATTTTCAATTTGCATTTGTTCATTCATCTCATTACCTTTAGTGGGTATAACATTAGTTGAAGATTGGTGCCACTTCACTGAACCACTGCACAGAAGAAACTCTCAGCCAACTAACTGACTGTATGATCAAGGGTTGCATGACAACAGTGCATACCTCATTATCGCCCAACATAAGCTTTCCTCTAGGAAAGGTTTTAGGTGGATGAATAGTGACTTATCATTAACCTTTAAACAGGCTGGTGATGGAGCAATGGTGTTGATTATTAACATCACTACAAAAAAAATCTAATCAGTCAAGCCTTACTTGTTGGTGTGCTCCCTCGGTGGAGTAGGCGATGGAGAACAATGAACATAAAACCAAAAATAAGAACACTGTGCCTCGTCGTTGCCAAAGCCTGAACAGAAAGGCAAGAAAACAAAATTTCAGTAACGAAACAAGTTCCAAACACACAAACTGAACAAGAAGTGATACGTTTTCTTATCTCTGTTAAATTTCATTGGGAGGGCCACGGCATCACAAATACCCAACTCCCTATATAAGGGATTCCCTAGTAGGTTTTGATGACTGCATTCCCCCCCCCAAAAAACGTAAATGTCTCCGATCCGTCTAATGTGTAAAAAAAAAAAAAAAAAAGCTCACTATAAGCTTCTCGGGAACAGAGAAATTACTATGTTATACTTTACGTCAGAGGCTATATGTCTGCTTCACATATTGGAGAGTAATATGTCACAAGAGAAACAGACGGGTCAAAAAGGTCACAAACTCATGTGAGCACAAACATCCTGGCGAACGTAGTGTGCCAACAGCAGCAGACTAGGAACAACCCTGTGTTGCTTCTTACTTAAACGTCAACTCCTTTAGCTTGATGAGGGTCTCCAGGAGGAAATAATGCAGTGTGGTGACAGGCCTCCTCCAAACCACAAGAGACAGACGGTCCTCCTTATCTTTCTGCCGCCGCTCTCTTACCGAGGAGTCTGGAGAACAAACAGGATTGCAATCACCTTGACATGCTGCAACGCTTGTATCCACGTCAACTGTCACACCCTGTTGAATTGGTAACGCTAAATACATGACACACATCTGACATAGACACGTCTGGTTGTGGTCTTGTTTTATTGTTTGCCAAGTTGCGCATTCGAAAACCGAAAGTAACCTGAAGTGACTCGACTTGGGAGTTTTTATGACTTGCTCAAACCATGTGGTGGTAGTTATCAGAGATCACACGACGGTAACTTTACAGGGACACTTGAGAGATGCGTTAACGTCTCTGTTGCACATTAGAAACGTCGAAAGTTGACCAAAAACTAACCTGTAGACTTGCCATTCCGTTTGTCTTTGGCTCCTGCACGTTTCTGGGGCTGTTCACAGCTCGCTCCATTGGCTGCCATGTCAGTCAAGGTTTAACAGGTCAGGCGGTCTAAGGACGGAAGAGGGCGAATATAAGTTGGTGTCTCTCGTCCAACAGCTGTTGTTTCGCTTCCTATTGACTCGGAGAATATGTCAGACACTGTGGAACCAGTCATTAAATCCTTATCAGCGGCTCTTGACCAATAACATATCAGATTGTCAAAGCGAACACTTCGTCAACACGCCGGCTGACATTTAAATTACGTGGTTATTTCAAAGTGAAAATATCACGCAAAGCAAGAAGGCGAAAGCCAAAGTGTTGCCGACCGTCTCGCGACAGTAACGTATAGTTTACGGAAATAACCGTCGTTCTGTGGGTCAGTCTGTAATAACATATGATGCCAAATACGTGCACATCATCCTCCACATGCTAACCGGCTAGCCAACATGCTAATGGCTAAGCTAGGGACGTTGTCAGTCTCTACATCAAAATAAGGGTTTTAAAATCAATAACGAGTCGCCTTGCCTGTGGGGAGATATGTAAAAATGTCCCTTGCCGTTGTGCTGCAATAGTAATGAGATAATACACACTACAGAGGGGAAACAATAGCGATGTTTGTTCAAATTAAAGGACAGTCGTACCTCTTTCCTGTCCTCTTCACCCGGAAACAAACGTCGGACGTGTCAGTGTAAAAACTATCCTGCGGTTCAGCCGTGAATAATTATCTTTAAACAAGTTTGTTAATAACCTGGTATGATGAAAAGGTCAATTGTATAAACGTGGAAGTGAGATACAGCGTACATGTTTGTCTCGCCTCCAGATTCAATTTATACGGTTCAACTCGTAAACGGATACCTTTATTGTGAAAGTAAAGTAAAGACGTATTTCCTCAAGTTGTGTTTTGTGGTCCAATAGGAGGTTGCCAGATTTGCCAACAAAATGTGACAGTTGCAACACGTTAACCTTAGACTTAAAGTACTTTATTTTACCACAGTTAAAACGTGTGTATATTAATTATGTACCCTGCATCCGTTGACAATGAATGGGATGGATGAACATAATACATAAAAGTTTAATGGTCCATGGGCTCATTTCCAGCTTGAGTCATGTAGTTGTGTAAAACATGAAAATGGCAAGTCAATTCCTAAAATTGTTGCCCAGTCCAAGTGTCTGCCTTTATGTCCATCAGGGGTCAGGGCTATCCAACTGTGAAATAGACAGGCATACTTGAAGGGTCTATCACACTTTTTGAGCCCTAAAGGGACACTTTACCTCACACAGTAAGACAGAGAGCAACACTCGATTTAAACTTCACATGAAATATAAGCCTTGCACTTTCTCGGCCACACAACTCCCCCTCATAGAACATATGGGGCTCTTGGATCCTCCAACATTCACCCATGTGACATTAAATCAAGCCTCTAGCTTAAGATGTACATTGGAACTGGGTCAATGTGTGTACACTGAGAAAAAACACACAAGAATGTTTCTTTGTTATAATATAAACTATAAACATGTATGCCACAAAATATAATCTTCACATTACTTTTTAATTTTTGAATTGACCACTGTTTTGAATGGGAAAAACTAAAAACTAATTCTGAAATGCATTTCTACATACCAATTTATGAGTCGGTGTTAGCTGGATTTATTAATCTGGAGTCAAATATTGACCAAGGAAATACTTTGAGTCACACATGTTAACATACATCCATTATGTCAAGGTGCTCCAAAACAAATACAAATTTGTTTTGTTATAGTACACAAACAGTGATGATTAAAACAGAAGTGAGCATGAGAATAAAATAATACAGCAAAGTGCTATGGTTGCCAGACTGCTGTTGCATCTAATATAGGATTTTATGCGGATCACCCACACTGGAAACTAGTCAGCCAAATCAAAGTCCGTCATTGGCTTAAGGACACATTACAGCTTATAAAGTCTCAGGCAAGGCTACTAACAGGAACCATAGGCTCTCATTTACAGATGGCTTGTTCTATTCCTGGATAGTATCTTAAGCAGGTAGTAATATGGTAGTCCTCTCCGTTTGGTGTGTCCAGTTTCACTCATCATAGTGTAGTGAAGACAGGAATTTATCCACATCCAAGTCATGGGGAAAGCATTCTACAAGTTTCTTCCTTTCCTGCAGATTTAAACCAAAAGTCAGAATTACATGATGGAAAATATGTATCAAAACTCCATTAATTTAATGGCACTGATGAGGTAATGTACTTTAATCATTCATCACAGTGACATTGAAACACGTAATTACCATCTAAATGAAAAGTACTTATACCAAAAGGGAGTTAATCTATTAAAACCACAGGAATTTCTGTGGCTGTGATGCTCATAACACACCAAAACACAAAAGTGTTGGATTGATGCAAAATAGAGAGAAAGTCAGCTATTCTTAATTCTTTATGAGTTGGGCAAATAACTATGAAGATTTCCCTGATGGTGGCACCAGAGTAAAGGCCATGTTGTTACCTCTGTAACCTGCTTATCCTGTTTAGGGCTACAGAGGGCACTCTAGACAGACTGCCAGCGTATTACAGGATTAATTCATATAGAATGGACAAACACATTCACACCTACAGGCTATAGCATTTCCAATGCACTTAAGCTGCAGGTCTTCAAAAAAGGGTTTATCCTCATTGTTGTCATTGTATGACATCTCAGATTCAGCTCGTCAAACTCAGCCCTAAGTTTAAAGACCAAGCTCAACTTCTATCAGTATGCCGATTTGTCAGGCATAGCATAATATTAGAATGTTTAAGAGTCAGAGTGAGAGCATATTGTGGTCTTGTAGGTATTCTCTGCTTAAAATAATTACAGCTACACCAGCAAGACACTATCAAACGTTCCCATGTTTCAGCTTTTCAAATATAAAGATTTGCATCTTTTCTTTGATGATAGTAAATTGAATATCTTTGGGTTTTCGATAAAATAGGCAATTTGAAGACGTCACCTTGGGTTTTTCGAAATTGTAACAGGCATTTTCAACTATTTCCTGACAATTTATAGACCAAATGATTAATAAAAACATAATCCATATAATAAAAAAAAAAAGAATTGTTAGTTGCAGCCCTACATCTAACTGCATCTGAAAACAGAATACTGATTAAGCAGTTCTTGTCTATTACAGAAAGCAGGTATAAATTAAAAGATTAATTTAAAACATGACTACTGAAAAGTGTAGGAAATATTTGGCGAAAAAAAATGGAGCATTTCCAAAATTGTGGAGGTATTTTACTAAAAATACATAGTAATTAGTGCATAAAGTTGCTGTTTTTAATGTGAAATGAGCCCAAATTAAAATGCATAGTTTTACAGTAATCACCACCTTCTGCACGAGTAAATAAAAAGCTATTATTGGTGTTCCAAACAGAAGCATGCAAGCATTTGGAATAAGTACGTAATTTAAAAAACAATCAAAAACAGCAGTGATACCATTTCTAATTAATATAGAGGATGGAGAAAAAATAAATACAGGAATTGAAACTCCAGGAGAACAGTGAGAGGGGCCAGAGATCAAAAGGGTTGGCAAGCAGGATTCATATATTTATCAGAATCAGTTCATTGATATCATATATATCATAATGTTGTTTATAAAAGATTATCGTTTTTTATTTTTCGTGCCAGATTCGGTCACGTCGGGTGGAGAAAGTAGAACAGATGCCGAAACTCTGCAGAGTGCAAGCTGGCCGCGGAGCTCCGCAGTCCTGCACAGCACAGAGCATCCTGCCTGAAATTGGCGCAATCATGCCCAATTGGATAACATGGGCACTGAAAGGAAGTGGGCAGCACTTCGCAACCCATCCACCTCCTGTCTGAACATTATTATTATTATTATTTGCTGGGGTTGGCGCTTTGTAAATGAGGTACCTGTCCGTCACAGCAGCCAGCTTCACTGCAGATGCAGGATTGCCTGGCCTCTGCCAGTCCAGGTATCGTAACAGTAGTGTGAACAACAGCGATGTTGTGCGCGTGTCTTAAGAGACGGAAATGAAAAATAAATGAATTGAATGAAAATAAGATGGTTTAATGTAGGATTAGGTCTAAATTAGTAAATATCTCCTTTTTGTCCCCTTGAAATCTTGGGGGCAATTTTTCCCCTTTGAACCTGCTAATTTCTGACGCTGTTACTGAATGGCAAATATTTGTTATACTCACTCTGTCTTTCTTTGCAGGCGGGCTGTTTGTGGGAGAAGACGGTTTGCGTTTCTTTGAGTTCTTTGAGCCTATGGGCGACTTTTCTCCGACTCCCTCCTGATGCAAACTGTCCTTCAGTGGAGTGCCTGTCCTGGCGATGGCAGCACGTGAAAGAATCATGAGCGTGTGAGCAGCCATGTTGATGCTGTTTTCACTGCCAGCCTCACTGGCTGGGCTGCAGGTGGGGACATCCGGGGTGGTGGGAGGCATTAGACGCTTGGGAGTCCCCTCTCCATCTTTACCCTTCTTCTGTCGGGAAGGAGTCCTGGGACGGTCAGTGAACTCCTCCTGTTTACAGCCAGTCCCAGGGGTCCGGGGAAGGCTAAGGTCTGAACTGCCCACTGCAGGCCTCTTGACTGGGGTGGAAGCAGAGTTGAGCCCCTGGATGTCCTGCAGCATCTCAGTTGCCTGTTTGGCCAAAGAAATGGTCTTTGAGGGGGTTTTTGTAGCCTTGGAATGAGGATTAGATGTAGGCTGGATAACAGCTGGAGGGCTAAGATCTCTTGTTGCTGAAGATGAAGGTGTTATCTGCTGTTGCTGCTCTTGCATGGTACCATTCATTTCATTCTCCTTGTTAGCCGTCACGTTTGGCACCTCGTGAGAGGGCATCCTCTTTTCTGTAAGTTCTTTCCTGCTGATCTCCACTTTCTCATGTCTAGTTCCTGAATTCAGTGCCGAATCAGAGGACAATGACCCAGAACTGTGAGAATCCTTATCTTTTGCTCTATCACCATCCTTATCATGATTGTGTTTCCTGTCAATAGATTTTGATCTCTGTCCTGATTCTGACTTTTTCAAAGTCTCAGGCTGTGAGGCATCATCCCTGCTGGTACTTGCAATTTGAGATTCTTGGTGATGGATGCTATGCTCTTGTTTGCAAGAGTTCTTTGAAACAGGATCTTTCGGCTGCTGTTGTGGCAGCTTGGACTTCTCTGCCTCCCTCATAAAGACTCCTCCAGTCTGGGGATCAGCTGAGCATCTGACAGGCTGTACCCTCCTCTTGGGCTTGTTGCCACCCAAGATACTAGGCTTTATTCGATTGACAGACTGTGTTTTATCTTTCTCAGTCTGTTGGACAGCTCGTGATGTAGGTGTGTTTGTAGCCAGAGGTTTGGTGGTTGTAGTTGTTTTAGCAGTTTGTTGTCTTGCTGCCGCAGAAGAGTCAAAACATAAAATTCTCCTATGTTTAGGAATCTTTGCTGCATCCTGGTGGCCTGTGTTCTTAGCCGTCACAGGCTGAACCAACTTACCAACCAGATGTTGCTCAGTGCCTGGAATTCAGAGAAATATGTTTAGAGAAGAATGGTGACATTAAAACATTAAGTAGAGCAACACTGAGGACATCCTTCTGTAACAAAGTAAAATTATATTAGGTCATTTTCAACAATTATATACCTTTAGCTAGCAGGTAGCACAGCTCCAAGTTAATCTGTAACTTACCAGCAGTTGTAGACTGTTTGATTGCCACTGTGGGAGATCTGGGCTTGACAGTTTCTGACTGCTGTACTGGAACTGGGTTTGGTATGGTAACAAGCTGTAAACATAATAACGTAAATGTTTATTTGTTTTACTTTATGTTAGAGATTAAATACCCCTTGACTAACAATGCACAAACTGCTGATAAAGTTATGTCACCTGATTGGATACCATCTGGACCTTCCCCAGAGTATTTTGCCCCATAACAGAAACAGGAATCATCATGGGCTTAACAGGTGATGGTAAGATGAGTGCTGGCCCTGCACATAAAGAACAGATTTTTTTTTTAAATACCAACACTAATTAAGCTAATAGTAATGGGCTTGACAGAGGGAAGGCAATTAACAACAAAGACAAACAAAACATGCTATCTCCTCTGCACCAGGGACAACACACAGGTCATGCTGCAGAGTGGATTGCACTTAATTGTTAAACCAGAGGACACGTGTTTTTTCTGAGGTAGGAAATACCCTGGTGCCATTATATGATGAATGTTACTACATTCAATATTACATTAGAAATAATTAAAGTTAAATACATCCTCTAATCACCCAGTCTGTAAATTGGCATTTTTGCAAATGTAAATGAATAGAGTTGATGCTTCGGTAATTGATCATTTGTTTGTTCATTAACTCATAAGAACAGAACTCCATAGTGTCACCTGTTCACAAATGGGGCAAAATGACATTGTCTATGTTTTGTCAAGCCCAAAGCCCATTATGGGGAAAATTGTCCCCTTCACTGTAAATTATGAAGACTACAAATTCAAACAGAAAAAAACAAACTCAACAACACAGCGGCCACTACAAAGGTCACAGCCAGCCAGCGATAATGGTGAGTGAGATTGAGATTAATTATGTCTATTATGATGACCCACTCTTGTAGTCTATTGTCTCTTACCAGTGGTGTAGCCTTGAGAGCAAGTTGGTGTGGTCAGCCCATACTGGTTGGTGGGTAAAGGCTGTCCCTTTGAGACACCAGCAGACAGTAGCACCTGCCTGTTTTGCACATCTGTAGTCTGGGGTTCAGTCACAAGGAAATAGCTGGCAGTGGCTCCTTGGAGGGCAGGGTTAGTGGTGTCCAATGGTAGTTGTATTATGTAGTTTTGCTGGACCTGTGAGGTTCCTATTAATGGGGATGCAACTACATCCTTAGTGCTGAGAGGACTAGAATGTGCCTCGGAGCTTTGTAAGCCACTAACTGCCTGTGCCACCTCATCCAAGTTGACCTTTGGTGTGCCAGGGCATCCAAGGGACTTAGCTGGGGAGGAAAGATAAATGGTAGGTATCTTGTTTCCAGAAATGCTGGTGACTTCCTGATTCAATGCCGTGTCACTGGAAGAATTATCATCCTGGTTGTCGCTGATGATGATCTTCAAAGAAACGATATTGGAATCAGCTGCAGCCTTGATTGAGGTGGTGTGATTGGTGGATGGAGGATCTGGCGCTGCACCAAGCTGGGCACAAGACAAGGAGGAAGCAGGTGAGGCGGGTGTGGATGAGGCAGGTGTAGCAGTGAGCGTTGCAGAGGTTGAAGCAGATGTGGGTGAGCCAGGTGTTTCTGTGGATGGTGCAGCAGTGGAAGAGACAGAATCGGGTGTTACTGAGAAAGTAAACTCTGGTTGAGTGTCTCTTCCACTGCTTGAAATTGACATATGAGGTAGGTCAGCAGTCAGCGTTTGAGTGTTGTTCAGTTTAACTTGTAAAGAGGACAAAAAAGCAGGATGATTACTCAAAATCAAAGAGGGGGCTGTAGCAGGTTGCTCTTTAGATCTTTGTGCTTGTTTACTTTGCTGTTTTTTGTCCACATTAGAGGCAGATGACGCTTCTGGTGCAGAAAATGCATCAGAGGCTCTTGATGAAGGAACTGTGGTGGATTCACTAAGGGAAGTTGTGGTGGAGGTGCTGTCCTGTGAGACAGGCTCCAGAGTGACCATACTGTCTGAAGGAGGGGGGGGTGTATTCAGTGGTTCATCAATATTCATTGGCGTCACAAAAACACTGTCATTGAAGAGTGAGGCCTTTTCTTTTCTCTTCGGGTCCACTGCAGCAGATGAGACACCTCGGTGCTCCCCATGACTCACTAACAATCTGGCTGAACTGTTTTCAATTCTGGATGTTCTGCCACTGGGGCCAAGAACTGTTTTCTTTAACAAGGTGGGAGCAGTAGACTTTCTGGTCTTGCGCTCCTGTCCAGATCTCATCTTCACGGTCATTGGTGTTGTGTCCGAAACATTAGTATCCATGTGTGTAGTGCCTGAAAATAAAATAGAAGATTTAATTATTAATCTGTCCGTACCCATATATTTCAGGCAGCTCCATCCTCAATATGGGTATAAATATTATTTGGTCCAAAATCCTCATCAGTAATTACCATGTGACACAAATTAGCAAACAAACAGCAAGCAAACAAACAAAATCTGCCAAAATGTGAAATCAAGAAAACTGCCTTGACCTGTGTGAAGACAATAATCAAAAGGTGGCATGTGTTTTCTTATGAGAGCCTGCTATTAGATTGTGAGAATACCTGGATCATCACTCTGAAAGGGTCTGACTGCAGATGATGGTCCAGCAGTGTCACTTTCTTCTGGACTGATGCCAATATCTCCATCCCCTGGTCCTCCATCAATGAACCTGGTTTTATCTGCAAATACACATAAAACGACCCATTGTGCTTTCATACAGTTGAAAAAAACTGAATCAGAGGTGCGCTGCAAAACAAACAATAAAAGTAAAGTAGGTCATAGTTACTGTAATCAAAGAGGTCATAGAGGGCCTGAAAAGCTGGGTCAGACTCTGTTTGCTCCAAAATGTCATGGATGGCATCGTCACTCATATGTATTTCCCCCTGCATCAGATGATATAGGTCAGGAAATAATGTAATGACACACAGGGAAAACAAGAACAGCTTGATGAAGTCATCATGATGAAAAGTTTATGAGGAACATTTGAGGAAAAAAAGAAAAGACAATGAAATGATACTGTTATGATATTGGCATTTATAATTTTCAGCACCTGCAATCCCAGGATTTCATCTATAGACTGGTCTGCCTCCATTGTACTTGAAGTGGCCTTTGATGTTTGGGGCATTGGATCACTGATATTAGTGATGAAACAGAGCAGAACAATAATTTAGCCATGTTATAACATGCTTGCAGTCATGTCACAACTTTGGTTGCCAATGACAAAATCATAAATCATCTGTCACAACAAGTTAATACTTACAGAGTGAGGCAATGCAGAGTTCCAACTCACTTACCTAGCAAGGATTTTGTTGATGTTTTCAGCAAGCTTCTCTTGTAACGATCTGTCCCCCAGTATCTTGTCCCGTGCATTTTGTATCACAAGTTGCTGTGGAGATTAGCAAGTGTTATAGTGTATAAATCATGAATACATTCCCTACTATTCTCAGGGCTGATTGACAGATGATTTTAGCCCTTCCACTGAACTCATAGACATACATAATATCAATATAACATTCAAACTTAAGTGGAAGCTGACCCTGAACAATGAACCAGAATCAACACGGAAACCAGATCAAACTCTTTAAACGTTCAGTATTAAAGCCTTATTGCTCTGTGCCTGGAGCATCTTGTCTTTCACCACACGTCATCAAAGAGGAAAACACGTTAATTTGCATGAGTGAAACACTTCACATTTGTTCAAAATGTTTCTGTGTTGAGGAAACCAATACCAAACATTCAGATCTACGTACAGGAAAGTTCCCATCGACGGCCTCTTCGGGTTGGGGTTCTGCATTGAGGCTACTGGAAGCCATGGCACATCTACCAGGGACACTGGATCCACTCGGAGCACCACCTCTCTTCTTGGGGGTGTCCCTGAACACAGTAGCAGAAAGAAATTATAGAGTTGGCAGCCAGAATGCACAAGGCATGGGCAAAGTGCAATCTCATGCAAAAAGCCTCAATATATATATATATATATATCAATCAACACATATCTAACATACAACAGAATCAAGCATTAAGCTTCACACAACTACTTATTGTATTAAATAACAATGTTGTAAGTGTATATGTATACGTGCATTTTCTTCAAGGATTTTGAGAACAAACATGGTGTGCTAGTCATCAGTGCCAACATGTTGCTTCAATTAGGTTAATTTTATTAGCATTTGGCCAATCAACATTTCTCACAGTGAACTTTTATTATGAATGACAAGTCAAAATGCACACCATGACAAAGCTCTATAGCAGAGTATAGAGACAACTATTTGCCAGTTTGTTCTCTGTTTTATAATATTCAGTCATTGATTACAACATTAACAATGGCTTTGCTCTAGTCAAGTCAGTAAGTCATGACAGTGGAACAGCATGCACAATATAAGGACCCTGAACCTGAAGCAGCTAAAAGGAATTGAGCCATCATTAATTTGATTATTTTCACTTGTTTAACGTCTGCTTCTGTACAGAGAACGCTGCATTTTCAAGCCACTGTGGGTTACGAGGACAATAAGATACTCCTTTATTAGTCCCTCAGTGGGGAAACTGCAGTGTTACAGAAGCAACCAGGCCTGTCTTAGTCAACAAAGTCTGTCTTCAGAGGTCTCATTAATGGTTTAACATATACCAATAATAGTTATCCTTACCATTTCCGACGTCCAGGAGACAGTGGGCCTGGATTTAGTCGATGTTCTGAAACAAGTATCTGTATAGGTGAATCCCCTGTGATAGACACATTACGTCTCAAATTAAAGATGTATTTTTTCGTGACTGATGATAGCTTGCAAACATGCCAAACATTTTGTGAGTTGTTCATCTTTCCACATTAAAACTGACTTTTGTTCAAAGAAAATAGCTCTAACATGAATATGTATTAAATCAGCAATGCTATGTCAGCACAGCAGGGAAATGACCACCACTGCTACGAATGTAAGATAAAAGTGGAAATTTGTTTTTTATCATAGGAAAATTCAATAAGACAGCACTTTTAATATATATATTTTTTTTACAAACAAACACCACAACTACTCTATAAATAAAAATATATAGAGAATGCATGTTTTATAATACTGACTGGGCATAGTTGGTAATCGGCTGACATCATGGAACTGCTGGTGTGTGCCACTGCCAGCAGCTGGTCGGTTGTGCGGGGCAGTGTAGCTCACAGGAGTGGAGTGGCTGAGCATGCTGTGGGAGGTGTGCACAGGGCTGAGGATGGAGCTCGTTTCAGAAACTGATGAGCAGACGACCCCACCAGCTGAAGCCACGGTCAAGACTCGCTGTCTAGCCATGTTTGCCACTCCAATACGTGAACGTGCTGCAATGGACAGAGGCTGGTAAGTAAAAAGGTCTATGTATAAACCCTGAGAAAACACAGAACTCAGACAACATAACGCATATAGTTCCCTTTTCCCCCTTATTGGACAGTTGACAGTGGCAGAAAATGGCAGAGGAGAGAGAAGAGGCATGACACACAACAAATGTCCCAGGTTGGAATCAAACTGGTGACCTTGGGGTTATGTGAAATGCGCTGTACCTATTCAGCTACCATGGTGCTCCCATAGAGTATTTCTCAAATCACTGTTCCACTACTGTGCTAAGAGTGGGTGCTAATTTGCACACAAGATGTATGAAGAAAAGTGTTGTTTTTTCACATTTTGCTGGTTGGGGGTTTATATACTTGACACTTTCAACTGCATCTTCACATTTGAAAGTTAGAAATCATAATCCAAAAATCTTGATGGCTGGGTGTCAACAAAATGTATGGGAGACATTGCTATATACTCTGTATATGTTTATGTACTAGCAATGTGGCTTTTACAAGCAAAGAATTTCGTTTGAACAAACAATTGAATATTAAATTAAAATGGAAAAGACTTACTTCTTTGACATGCGGATATAGCAGGGGAGTTCTGCAAAGACCTAAGGAAAGATATAGGAGAATAATGGATCAGTGATTCAGATCCCCCTCAAAGTCAGCTTTGAATAGAAAAACAATGTTTTAGATGATGAAAGTTGAAGTTCATTTACTTGATCTGTTTGAGTGTAAAATCCAGCTTTTTCCACAACGAAGTCATCATGGCAGGTACCTCATGACAAGACTCTGTTGAAGACACGGACAAATCACCAACAACACACGCATGACACGCGAACATGTCACAAATGGCACAATGTGTGATGGGAACAATGTCAGGTTATCGCACCTTTCGTTTTCGCTGCCACATACTCATTTAAGATGGTTGTTAGGCCTTTCCCGAAGATGGACTGTGTGTGGAGGAGGGGAAAAGCAATGAATCGTAGACGCAATTTGTACCTTTATGTCATTCACTTAACAGTTTTGTGAGAGGGGCCTAAAGGAGAAGAGGGGTTACACTTACAAACACACACGCGGGAATAGTTCCATCTTCTGTGGTATGGTCGGCATACTCCTTCAGGTTTGGGCTCTCGTGAATGAAAGCTTGGCTAGTGGAAGACAGTCCCTCTTCTTGGAGGTACCCTGGGTAAAAAAAAAAAAAAAACACATTAATACCAACATCCAGTTAACGTTAGAAATAGGGGTACAACAAAGTTCAGATAGTTACAGTTAACGGCCGTAAGCTTTTGAGCCATCGCCTGTTTACAGATGCAGCTAAGTAGCGTTGATGGCTAACAGCTACAGCTACAGCAGACTCACCCAAAACAAGCCGGGCGACGTCGGACGGCAGCAACATATCTGCCTGCTAGTTTATATAAGGCGAATAGAGGAGAGTTAGTTAACTACATGTTCAAGAAAGGTCTCTCAGAAATCCGTTAAACAGCGGCAAATCCAAAACCGTCGGCGGTATTATTGTGACGGAGGCGTCCTGAGAACGCTGCTGCTGCTGCTGCTGCTGCTGCTGCTTACTCAAAAGGCGGGGAACTCTCAAGCACGCACAACCCGGAAGTTTTGAGTTAATAGTCCAATTGGAACGTCGGTAGGTGTAGTCCAATCCGATACGCACGCTCCACTACACCCAGCAGGGTGCATATGTGCGTGTAATAGCTCGAATATGACTTCTATGTGCTATCCATAACGTCAATAATAATGCGCACGACGAGACAGTACGTTTGTTTTTAACGTTAACGGACGCACTCGGTTCCAGCCACGACCAGGAAGTGACGTGGCTTCTTCGCTGCTGCTGCTGCTGCTGCTGGAGCGGGAATTTTCTGCGTGTTCTGCGTTTGCTTGCGCGTGTGTGCCCGTGGTTAACGCAAGGTGGGAACGTTGTCCGAGAGCAAAGCAGCATGCTCCGCTAGCACTGTCAGCGCCTCAGGTCTGCACCTGCGCAACTACAATCAACACAGACATCAGAGGTCAGTGAGCAGGCTGAGAGCTACAGATCGTTCTGTTTGAATGGACGTTTGTGAATCAAGCTCAAAGATAGCTTTGTGGCTAAAGTAGCTCGTCCACAACATGATACCTAGTCTAAGTACGTCAGTGTAGACATAACGTGGATGACTAACAACATCCTTTCTTGTCAACATCCCGTCATGGCAGGTTGGATAGTCTCCACGCTGAAGAAAGCTGTGCCCTCATCCCTCTGTGAAGCGCAATGAGTCTGGCTCTTCACGACCTCCTGGTCTGCTGCAGGGGGCTGGATAATGACAAAGCTACAGAGAGGAAGGTAATCACAGCTGCACATGGTGTCTTTTGTCAGCCCCACTGTAGTTTAAGCACTAAGGGCAGTATAAACCCATCACCTGTGTGACAGTGCCCTCCCTGTCTTCATGCCTCCAGAAAGAAGCAGAGCGCTTTAGACGGCTCATTCGAACTACAGAGGTTGTGCAGGAGTTGGATCGTATCTCGGGACCTAAAGCTAAAGGATCAAACCAACTCACATGGGATGCTGTTTTCAGGTAGCCTTGCCTATTTGCGTTTTTGTGCATACGCAAATAAAATAATGCAAATATAGTTATCTAGTGTAGTACAGGTCATGTCTTGGGTCTGCGTGATTTTATGCACACATTTCCTTAATATTGCAACCTTCTTTTGTACTTTGCATGCCAAGGCAATGAGCTTAGTTTGTTTCCATCTTATCAATTTAGTTTCACTTTTTGTTTCTTTGCATCATCCACAAATGGATACCAGCTGACTACGGGAACCTCACTGTGCTCAGTAATCAAATGGATAATTAACATACTACAATACATTAAATATGATGGCAGTCTATGTTTAGAATTGCTGATTTATTTCAAGTTGTTTCACAATAAATAATCTGTTCTCATTCCACCTTGTGCAAGATACCTGTAAATTGTGCTTTTGTAATTTATTTTGAGTTTTGGTTTTATTAGCTTTTGATGGAAAATTTACTTTACTCAGTTACTTTTATTATGTATGCTTTTTACTATGTTTATGTTCTGTAATGTTAACCTTAAGCGTGCCAGGCACAAACGTGTCTGCATGTTCAGCAACATCTGGGGTTTATTTGCTTCACTCATTTCCCAGGACGCCTGCCTTTTGGTGATAAGGGTTCCTGTCGAGTGTGACTTAGTTCCCAGGCCTACCTTTTTGGTACTAAGTTTGCCTGTGGAATGAGGACTATAACAGAAGCAACCGACTAGTCTTTCTTTACCATTTCTCTACATACTACTGCTGTGGTGTGTAAATGTAAATAAACCTATTCACAGAAATGTAAATTAACTTCCTTTAACATTTCAAGGTTTATGTGTCTTACTTTCAGATTTCTGCCAGAGGAAATTGCCTCAATGAACAAGCTATTTCTGTTTTGTTTTATGCACTGTTTCTTTATTCCCATGTCAGATTTCTGCAGCGGTATGTCCAGAAGGAGACGGAAAGCATGCAGTCAAGTAAATCCAAAGTCACAGCAACCACGCTGGCCACACGGCGGAAGAAGATGGCTGAAATTTGCAGCTTGATAAAATTCTTAATTCGCTATGCAAACAAACGTAAGGACACTGTCTTTGTAAGAACCATTAGTAGGTTCCAATACAATACAATTTTAGGTGAAACGATTGATGTCATGTTACATGTTTTTTTTTTAAATAATATCTTTCGTCATTTCACCTGATCCATTCATCTGAGTTGAAAACAGCAACAATTCTCAGCAGTTTGAACATATTTTAGTGACTGCAGTTATAGTGTGTTTCTCTCTCTGTGCAGGCGGGCCTCGTCTAAAGTGCAGCGAGCTGCTGAAACATGTGATGGAGGTCCTGCAGAGTTCATACAGCTGCTCAGCCTATGGAGAAGATTATAGCAGCCTCCTAATAAAGGACATCCTCTCTGTCCGCAAGTACTGGTGTGACATCACTCTACAGCAGTGGCACAGTCAGTAGAATACTCATCTAAATTATATATAAATTCTATAACAATTTCAGCAACATTCATCAACACTAACTGTATTTGTCGTTTTGCATGACACAGGGCCATTACTGTTGTCTGGCATTGTAATGCCATCTTTCCTAATCACTTTACAGAATCCCTGTTTGTTCATTTGTGTGCTGCTTAGGTCTTTTGGACTTGTACTGTGGCTTTTTCAACACTTCATACAAGTCCATCAACCGTGTTCTGGTGAGCAGAGTCATCCACACGGTGGTTCAAGGCTGCTGCATGCAGACTGAAGGATTCAGCAAAGCTCTGTTCAGCTTCTTCTCCAAAGCACTGCTAAATGCCAGGTAAAGACTTTTACTAACATTTAAAATTGACTGGATAATTCCTCTCAATTATTATTTTGATGCTATCTGGGAAAATACATCCCAATTTGTTGTGAAAATAATGTTCAGCAGTTAAGTAAATAAATGCAAACACGGCGTAACTTATTGTTTTCTTTTTTGAAATCATATGATCCTCTTAGGCAGGAGAAACACTTGACTGTTTTGGAGCACCTCGTCTCTGCTCTCAACATCTTCTTGAGGTCCGTGGCCATGAACTGTCGGATGAGGGTATGTCACCTGGGAGAGGAGCTTCTGCCTTCTATACTGCATGTCTGGGCAGATATGAGGCCCAGTGCGGTTCTCAAAGAGGAGATTGTGGAGTTCTTTAACCTGCAGATTTGTGCTCACCACCCCAAAGGAGCCAAGACACAGGATACAGGTACAGTGGGTTTTCCTTTTAATTTTTTAACAATGTTTGTTTTTAGAGGTGGTGACTCCTTTGGTTGTCCCTGTCTGAGTTTATTGTGGGTTGTATATGGTTCAATATACATATATTTGATTGTTCCAAGAAATTTAGAAAGATCTTAATCTTCAATCAAATTGCACCAACAAGGGAAGATTCCGAGAAGATCAGCTGCGATATCGACTCATGATAATGCAACTGTGACAAACTGTGACAAACATTTTTAAATAAAATAAAGATGACTAAAGATGAATTGTGATGGATTACCTATCTCAAGCAATCTTGATCATGAAATAA
This sequence comes from Gadopsis marmoratus, assembly GCA_036023855.1. Classification (NCBI taxonomy): domain Eukaryota; kingdom Metazoa; phylum Chordata; class Actinopteri; order Centrarchiformes; family Percichthyidae; genus Gadopsis; species Gadopsis marmoratus. The sequence goes on from JAVQJF010107122.1 coordinate 38,663, forward strand.
AACACCATAATATTCATTTCATACCATGAAATTATTGAAAACCAGTGGCTGAACCTGCGAAAAATGTAAACTCATGATTTAAATGTAAGGGCCTGAAGCATCTGAAACACCGCTATGCCCTTAAATAAACAACCAATAACTAGTTGTTCCCTCTTTTAAAATCTTAGGTGCTCATGCTGATGACTGGACCAGGTGGCGGAGTCTGCTGTACAACCTATATGATGCCTTGATCAGAGAAATTAGCGACATAGGCAGCAGAGGGAAGTACGTCACCGGGACCCGACACATAGCTGTCAAAGACAATCTCATTGAGCTCACAGCTGACATCTGTCACCAGGTAATAGAGATCAAGTTTCAAGTATTCATACAGAAATCACAATATAGTTAGATGTAAATGTTTATGTGATTATATATCCAATGTAAGCTATTCGGTATATAAATTCGGTATATGTCTATAAGAAATATGTCTTGACACCATTTTTTCCTTTCCTACATGTAGCTGTTCAGTGATGACAATGACACTCATATCATGGAGGTGACCCAGCCCTCCCTCAGAGCCACCCTCATGGGCAGTCCCACCCATGGGACACCCAGCAAGCGACGGCGCATTGAACTGGACTGGGAGGTTCTCCGGAACCATCTGCAGCCTCAGCATAATGACTTTGATGTCATACCATGGTATGAAAACAACACAATGAATACAAGAAGATTTAAGTAAAGAAGTTAGTGCTGAGTATGGCCGCTTAAAAAATGAGCTTTGTCGATTTTGTTTCGATTTAGGAAAATGCACAAAGTAGCCTGTTGTTTTTCTGATTGTACCCACTCAAGACCAAGGATCATGTATAGATATTGCTCTTTCATTTTCTCCTTTCAGGCTGCAGATCACTGCAGTGCTCACCTCTAAGTACCCATCCATGGTGCCCGGCCAGGAGCTGGTCCCACTTCTGTCAGTGTTGTACCAGCTCCTGGCAGAGCAGCGGAGAGGAGAGAGGGGGCCGTACGTGCTGCGCTGTCTGAGGGAGGTGGCCCAGTGCCAGGCCCGCTACCCGGAGAGGGCCCAAGTCCACAGGACAGAGCTGGCGAGGCTGTGGGGTCGTGTGTGGGCCCTGGCACTGCGAGGGGTCAGCTCACCCCAGACAGAGGCCCACAGCCTGGACCTGCTGAGCTCTATTGTCCACGGTGGACTGATCAGTATGGACAGGGAATTCTGGAAGCTCTTCTCTGGATCAGCATGTAAACCATCTCAGTGAGTCTCCGCCATTTCTCAGTGTATAACACTTTCATTTAATCTTTGTCACCCATCAATGTTTCCATGTCTGTTCATTTCTTTTTTTTTTTCTCTTAATCTCAGGGGTGCTGCTCTATGTCTAGCCCAGGCCCTCCTAAAGTGTCCAGTCCCTAAAAGTCTCATCTCGAGCTCAGGCTGGGACCATGTGGGGGCCACAGAGGGATCCTCATCACCTACCCTGAAGGAGACCCTCATAGCCTGGCTGCTGATGTCCGATCAGAGTGATGAGATGGAGGATAGCTCCAAACCTCACCCTATCATTTGCAGGTTGGCACTGTGTTGTGTTTCTATGTTAGCTAATGGTTTGTCTCACTTTTGACTGTGGATCATTTTATCCTGGTTCAGTACTCAGTTATTTAAGGATGTAAATGGTAATATCTTGACACGGTCTGCATTCATGTTTAAATGATGGGAAGCTCCAGTTACAGACGCGTGTTCTCCTGGGGATGAAACAGAAAAAATATGCTAATGAAATACACTTTCTTTCTTAATTTTTTGTTTCCTTTTCTAAATGTTTCCCTTTAAGATATATATTTTGCCTTTACTTTGCCTATTATATTTTGCCTTTGATTCTGTAAACATATTTTTTGTCATGATCTTGTGTGCAGAGACTTTCCTTACAATCTTATAGAGAACATCCTGGTCTCCCTGACCTTTAAAGACACGAGAGCTGGCCTGAAGTTTCTGCTCGGTACCGAAGGAGTAGAAAGGTGAGGAAAATAATCCTGAGCACCAAAACCACCTGCATGATATAAAAAAATCTACCCCTTGCACCCCCTTGTTTGCACAATCCATGTAACAATTGTTTTTTGGCCTCATCATTAATACACGGCTTTGATTTTTAAATTCATGCTACATTGGTATCAACTCTTTCTGTCTTCTTTGCACTTAATGCCATTTAATTATGGAATGCATATAATTCACTTTTCAATTACTTTTTTAAAGTGCCTTTTTGCAAACTCAAACCTCATCCAATGCCAAAGACCTGGAGGAGATGGAGAGGCTGTTCTTGCAGTTCAGCTTCAACACGCTGCCCTCAGCGACGCGAGGGACTGACGAGCCAACGAAGACGGCTGCGACTGACGGCCAATTCACTGCCGGCCCTGGCCTCAGAAACAACTTGGAGCAGTCCCTGCTTTGTGTGGCTGACAACCTACTCAACTGCTACTCTCCTGACGTGAGTAGAAGTGAGTGCTTGTGCGTTTATGTGCCTGCGTAGTCGTCACAGTGACAAACTGGTATTTATTCTGATTCCCCCTGCACAGTCTCAGTCCACCCCTCCAGAGTGTCTGGTGCGCTGTTTCAGTCTGCTGACCGGTGTTCTAGCAGGTTACATCTCTACTGGGTTTCTGACGGAGGAGGAGGCCTGCCACTCACCGCTTTTCACTAAAGCCAAGGTATTGTAGTGGTAGACACTGACCATATGAACTATACTGTAGTATCATTCAGACACCCTTTAATGATCAATAAACCCAGCCTCTTAAACATTGAAAACAAGTTGAAATTTAGCCCTACTCCATATTGGTGCACATTTATGTGGCCCAAATTAAGCTGAAATGAAATACAGTATACACTTTTTAAATGTACAGTTTTTTGTGTGTTCTTGTTACCAGGCCCTGGCCCAGGACTTCAGCGGTTTTGTTTCTAGTGTGAAAGTGAAGATGGCAGAGGAAGGAACCATGAGCACACTGAGATCCATCATGAAGCTCTGCACACAGTCAGCCAGCAGAAACTCTAAGGTGACAAAAGCCTCCATTGTGACAGTATGCATAATGCTGAAATCATACAGCATTTAGACGAATCTAATCAATGTATGTCCAGTCCAGCCATTAAGTCTCTAACTACTAAACCACAGGCTGAACCAACCCACCAGGTTGATTAAATCCTCTTCAGCCATACACATTCAAAATGGATTCTGCTGTCAAAGAGCCTTTTTTTTTCAGAGTAAAACCTTTGTCCTTTCTTACGCAGGATAATGTTTCCTCCTCCAGTCTGTTCATTATGATTCTGCCGGCCAGTCTCCTTGGTGAACTAGCTGAGATCTGCAAACTGTTGGTGAGTGACATATAGCAGATGGGAGATGTTTGTGGCCTGAGGATCAAAACAAGTGAAAATCTTCATTTAAAGAACAGAGAGCTCACCCGTTGACTTAGTTTCTTTTCAGTTGAGCAGCGTTTCTAAGAAAGTCAGTGTTGTGGATGAAGACGATCATATGGATGATGACTGGGACATGAGCAGAACTCAACAAGGGGATGACATCGACCTGTTTGATGAGGGCGAAAAGTCCCATAGCAGCACCACTGGGACCCACAGACAGAAGGGGGACAACAGTGACTCTTCCTGTGGGCCGGGTAAGACGGGGTCTTGGGATTAGAATAACTTGTTATAGTTTATAGAAATGTATGCAGAAAATGACCAGATAAATTGGATAATTTCCTAAAAGACTTCAGTCTTATGTTCCTGCCTCTATTTTGTCATGTGGTGTTTTAAAAATTTTTTTTTTATTTGCATTTCATAGAGTTACTTATGGAAGCCCATTTCCGCCAGTGTGATGAAAAAAAAAACGGTTCTGTAAGTCAATATATTGAGAAACTATCTCAATATAATGACTTACTATCTCAATATAATGACTTACTATCTCAATATATTGAGAAAGTATCTCAATATAATGAGAAAAGTATCTCAATATAATGACTTACTATCTCAATATAATGACTTACTATCTCAATATATTGAGAAAGTATCTCAATATATTGAGAAAGTATCTCAATATAATGACTTACTATCTCAATATAACGAGAAAAGTATCTCAATATAATGACTTACTATCTCAATATATTGAGAAACTATCTCAATATAACGAGAAAAGTATCTCAATATAATGACTTACTATCTCAATATATTGAGAAACTATCTCAA
>JAVQJF010107126.1:0-34094 GCA_036023855.1 Gadopsis marmoratus
AGTTCGACCTCCAAGAAATAGAAAAGTTCTCAGATGAAGCCACAGTCTCTGCTTTTCGTCAAAGAGAATTCGTGTTGTCCAGGCAAGTCGTAGTGTTGTTGCGTGGAGACGTAGTGTTGGTGATTTTTGGTGGCAGTGTTTTTGAGGTCCTGTAACTTGAAACCCTTTGTATATCTCTGTGACCCTGAACCGGTAATGGTGTTACATGAAAAGAAATGAAAGGCGACCGTTGATGAGATATAAATCAAAATCCTGCCTGTCACCACCACCTCATGACAGCTGCCTTTCAGCGGATGTGGCAAAGTTAGTAAAGCATGCGTTTACTTCTTCTTTGGTCTAGAGAAGAACAAAATGTACACCGAAGCTGCACACGAGAGTCACAGCCAGGTCACAGCACGCACGTTCTCTGTTCACCCAAACAGTAAAAATAGAGTCTGTGGTTTGGAAATGATAGAAAACACAGGACACATTTGACTTCAGGGCATGCATGTGATAAAGGGACCATTTAAATCCTCTACCTTCTCTTTCTTCATCTCACTCCTCCCTCCACAGGCTGTTTAAATTTCACACACCAGTCAGCTTTATAGCTCCGCACAGCTGAGTTTATAACCCGCATGCCTCCCACAAGGTGGAACGCACCTGAGGAAGTGCACACAAAATCAAAGGTCAGTGAAAATGGCATAATGGATTCTAGGTCTTGTACACTGTTAGTTATGTAACAGGTGCATTAAGCTAACATTAAAGAAGTACAAAGGGCGGGACTCAGTGACCATAAAAAGGGTTTTATTACTGTAATGTTAAACTGAAATCTAAATGCTTAAACGATGCAAACACAGCTATGACTTTTGCATCCATGAAAAGCTGAGGAATTAAAAAGCATCTACAACTGTACTGTGCAATCGGCTTTGACCAGATATTGTATTGTAGATATTGCAATGAAATCAATGTTCATATATGTTCAGTAACAACTTTTTGTGAACAGTTATGTTCATTACCAATACTTCCCTATTATGTTGATAAGAAATTTAATTCAGGTAGCAATACGGGAACGTTGGTAGATTGGATATTTGCATTCAAATATTAGGACCCTGAGGTCAGGAAAACCTTAGAGTCAAAAATCAAAACAAAACAAAAAAGAAACTGTAATTTTAATCACATTTTATGGGTCTTTCTTCCAGCAGCTGACCATAGTATTCTGGATTCACACCTCTGTCATCAATTTATCCAAAGAGGAACCTAAACAATGCGTCATGTTTTTGCTCTTTACACAGACCTGAGTCACATGGCAGGAACAGAGACAGGGAAGACAGGGAAACGACGACATGTCTGCACATGCCTGCCTCCCACTTCTTCGCTGCAGGACTTCAAGGTGACACAGTAAACTTGGCTGGACTGACATTTACACATGGGCTCATGCAAGCTAGTGCACAGCTGCACGTGCAGGCGTAAACGCTGAGTCATGAGTCAGGGAAGGCATCCACCAATCGCCACACCACCTCATCCCACATGAGTCAATGGGAGAAGGGTCTCTTTATGGACACCATTTTCAATCGCACACAGTCACAGCTTGTTATGGGGAAAAAGGGAAGGGGAAACACTAAATCTCATTCTCTTGCTCCCATTCTTCTTTTTTTTTAAATCTCCAGACTTGACCTCAGCCCATGTTTGCCTCTTCATCTGAATCTTATTGACAGTGGCGACAGCTCTGTTTACATGGGGGCCCTTCCCTCGATTGGTTTTTGTTTTGCTTACCCGTAACGCCTGACGTCAGAACCCAGGATAGCACTTCCTCCCGAGGGACGACCATAAGAGGATGAGCTGTGAGAAGTAAACATGATTAGAAACCCACACAGAGACATTGTCTGTGTTCACTTTCTCACTTTCTGGCGTGATAGCAAAATAAAGTTGGCACACACAAATTGACCCCTGTGGGACACCATAGTGAACCGGATGTTCTGATAGTCGGCCAGAGAAGATCTTGACATGCGGAGGGTGAGACAAATAGTCCCCATATTTAGTGGTAAACAAACATTTAATACATAGTTTATAATGTAGTTGTAGGCAGATATAAGAAGATTTTTGTCAGCAATTATAACATCTCTTATGAAGACATATTTTACATTATTAGACCTTTACTATATTGTCATTCAATATCTGTTTATACACCAAACTCCACTTCTGGGTGCCCACAGGTGGCGTTATAGTTGTTATAGCACAGTTATAGCGTGTTATTAATGAGTTTATTACATGTTTATACTGTCTTATACTGACTGCTAAATAGGAGGGGTTAAAGTAAAGTGTTCCTCAGCACATACATTATAACATACGTAATGTAGGAGCCAGTTACTATGACACTATCTCCATTTACCATTGTGGTCACATAAATAGATGTGTAACGGTCAGCAGCTTGGCCTGTCTCCTCTTATAGTAAATTGAACCATCAAACCGGAGAAAAACAGTACTGTGGTTCACTGACTGTGTTATGCACAGACCAAAACAACTTTTCTTTTTTTCTATAAGCTACCGAGGCATGAGAGTCCCTGTCAAACATTGAACAAAGTCAGAGATGAGTTCATATTCTTAATCTTTAATTCCACCAAGGAAAGTCAATTGAGCTCCAGATAGACAGCTGCAAATAGATAGCTTGTACAGCTAGAGCGATAGCTAAGTCATCTTCTGAATATAAGGGAAATGACAATGTTGTAAGAGTGTTGTGTAGTCTAACTGCAGTATATTTTTCTATGTGCACCACATGGAGCCCAATACTGGGTGACACTGTCTACTGACAAAAATATAATTTTAACTATGCATTTTCCAAACCAGGATGTTGTTGCCTGGTGCTGTAAGTGCATGCAAGTACATTGAATTCAGCAGGAAATGAGCGTGATGATTAAATGTCTACTTGGTCATACAAGGAACATATTTTAGAGGAGGAATGGTTGCTTATGTAACCTGGAATAAATGAATAGGAGTGACTGACCTCTTTGACTCTCCTTAAAATCATTCACCTTACTGACCTATTAACACATTACAAGTTACAAGTATGTAACTGCTGTGTCTCCCCAAATGAAATATTTGAGCTAACAAACGAAAAACAGGAAGTCTGTCTTTTTCCACATTTCTTCCCCCTTATTCCTCTGCTGTCCATCAGCTCTTGTTGTCTGCAGGCAGGGGCAGCTTAACATCGACCCCTAACGTCTCAACCAACCACAGCCCGTCGTCATTCCCAGCTGGGAGATACACCCCCCCCCTCAGCAGATCAGATCACTCCATACAAGGAGCCCCTCGTGGCGGGGCAACAACAAGTCCTAGACAAGCCGAATCAAATTACACTCACAATAACATTTACATTCTAGGCATTTAGCTGACACCCTGAGCCAGAGCCATTGGCAGCATGTGCAGGAGTACAGTAAGCTTGAGTTCCTACAGCAGATCAGCACTGCAGGAAACCAGAAGTAAGGAGGGTAAAGGTCAGGGAGAGTCCTGACCCGGCAAAACCTATGCGAGAAAGAAGTTCTTGGAAAGCATGTAAAAGGAGAGCAGAGGGAAGAGAGAGAAAGGATGGATATTTATGGCAATTAAAGTGAACAAACAGTGGCGGTGGAGACATTAGCTGGCATGTTTTCTGCCTACAAGAAACGATACTAAAGAGTTAATCGAATCGAGGCGATGCAACTTTATTTGTTGGGGTACACACAGAGAGAATTTGGTATTAAATGTCTTGAATTTGGAAGGATACTCACTTGATTTGTCTAATTCTGACTGCTGAAACCTCATATGTTTCAATGCACATATCAGCACTTGACTATTGTTTCAGGACACACTTCCTTTACTATTCTCTTATTTCCTATCCTTTAAACCGCCAGAGTCCCTGTATATGGGGATCTCTGATTGGCTGCTATTTAAAGGGCTCTGCACATATAGTAGAGCTTTCTAACTAACGGGGTCAACGCCAAAGTCTTTATAAAATATAACTCCTGCATTCTCGTTTGCTTGTTTTGTCTTTCATGATTTTAAATGACATCTTATAGAACAGATATCTAGCGGTTTTATTGTTTCCACCGCCAGCGATCGTATGGTTGCCACAGCAGCAGTTATGCAGTAGTTACGACAGCAAGCAAGCAAAAATGAACCAACAGTTCAGACAGCAATGACAAATACATGGGCGCACACATGAGGGCTTGTGTAACTTCCACTTATACAGATGATTTTTTTTTACTTTTTTTAGTTTAATTAATTAATCTAATTTTACATTATATTCGGTTTATTTTCAGTTTCTTCTGTTTCAGTTCATGTGTAGTTTTGACTCCTTGACTCAGGTAAATGCCAGACTTAACAGACTCTGCTGATAGCTCTGACCACAGCTGCATTGTTCTAACAAAGATGGAGAAGTTTAAGGAGTTTGCACACACAGTTCACACTGTTCACACATGTTTTGTCTTTAATGCATCAGCTGAGAAAATATTAATTGCACACAGAAACTTTGCACGCTGACTGCATTTGTAATTTTTTTAAGAATCAAAATGCACCCATGCTTACTGTGGCTCTCTTACTTCTGAGGAGAAACAGTCGTATATTAAAGGGAAGGAGAACTTTAACAAGCTGATACAGGTATTGCTAAATAAATGTGTTGCCGTCAACAATACTCAGTCCTCAACAGTTGCTGGCACAGACGCACGCAGGCTGAAATAATAATAATTGGGCTGATTTCAGTTATTAATTATCCACATGACTCAGATGCCATTTCAGGCAGTGTAAAAACAAACCTCTCCCCTCCTAGAGGAGGAAGGCCAGCTTGATACAGAAGTGTAAATTTGATTCAATTATTTGTTGAGTGTTTCAGCTGCTGTTTGGTATCAGTAGATTTAATGCTTGACTCTGGCGGGATTAGAGGCTAATAGTGTCCAGATAATAGTGTTTATGTCTCTCTCAAGGTGTGCAGGAGCAAAGCTCCTCACCTGCGGAGCTGCTTTCAGACAACTGAAATTTGTAACACAAAATGAGAAAGTAACAGTGGAATGTGTGGTGGCATGAAAATGAGCAGCTCTGCTTTTGCTGGCAGAAACCAAACTGCAAAGGAGTCGCTGCCGCTGGAGGCCTGACTTTACGTCAAGTCTCCTTTTTTCTATACATTTTAACATTATCCAGGATATCTGGCACTGGCCTCTGCCACACCCCCTATATCTCCTTTAAGAGTATTTACATTTTACACATTTTACATCGATAGCATGTAGCATTCTTTTGGCAAGACGATCGGCCAGTACGTTCAAGTGAAAACTAACTTGTCTCATCAGCTGACCCCCACCGTTGTTTTTCTGCTCCGCAGCTCTGAGAGACCTATGTGCTGTTTCCAAGAAAAATACATTCCTGAACACTGCTTTCATGTTTGTCACATTATGGAGGAGAAAGTTTCTCCCTGCAGATCTGGCAAGCAGCCAGCTCTCCCAACCAAACAACTCGGCCACGTGCACGTCGCATGGGAGGAGAAATAACTTGCATATGCCTTTTTACGCATTTAACACAGGGGGAATATATTTGCACTGTCTTGCCAAGTGTGTTTGAAAAAGTCACCACAATATGCGCTGACTGGATCTGCACTTGGTTCATTGAGGCCACTGAACTGTGCCAGTGAAAACCATGCATCTGCACCATGCTAATTTGGTGATCATGGATACTGAAGTGTTCCCTTTGTGAATCCCGACTGTTAAGCGGAATAAACCATTTAAAAACCATCTGGATTATCTGAAAAATTCAGAGTCACAAAGCTGAAAACAGGGCTGTTTTCTTAGCTCATTAAAAGTTGATGTTTTAGAAATACATGGCTTTAACAGGACAGCAATGATTTACTTCAGTGCCATGTTGTATCGCTACAATACACTATAGATTCTCATAATGAGGTATAATGCACTATTAATGTATTAGGAGCATACCTTGTAAGGCCTTACAGATACATTATATCAGTTTTATCTCCTCTCTGATCTTCATTATTATGAGTTATCTAATTTGATGAAGTATGTGTCTGTAAATTAAAAGAAGCATAGGCCTGAATCTCAGTCCAAATTAATTCTGGCCTCTAACAACTGCACACCAGAGCTAAATAAAGTGTTCTCCCGTCTAGACGGAGCAGTCATAAACAGGGTAGACAGAGTCTGGCTGATAAGAATCAATACCTTTTCCAAACGTCAGTGTTGTCATTTAGTGTCGGGCAGGTGTGGATTTCCAAGGTTTTTATATCGTATAAAATCAAGCTGTGGCTTGTGGTGATGGCACCTCAAGATACTGAAGATTGATTTATTTGTTAAAATTCATCACATCACGTGTTGTGTGGAGCCTCCATTGTACTTTGGATGATTCACGAACAAAGAGCGCCACAGAGCCCTGAGACAAAGAGAGACAGATCATAAGCAACACAAAGCAACACGTAGATTTTGTGGAACCCTGAATTACAACTGTGGGAGGAGCAGACATAAAGGGATGTTGTTTGTTCCTAAATGGTATTTTTCTCCTTCCAGAATGTTCTGGAGAGCAGCTTGGCGTGCAGCTCTCTGCTGTCTGCTCTGTGACCCGTCTGAAGTTGCACTGATTTCCATGAAGTCTTGGAAAGGGAGGGGAGCTGCAAGCTGATCCCCCCCAACTTTAGAGTCAACAAGGCGTTGATCTGAACCAGCGCTGACGTCCTGATGTCACGGTGCGTACGTCCAGACATGTGGCCGTCACATGGCTGAAAGAGACACTTTCCATTGGTCCGAGCCTCAACTTGATGTTGACGTCAAAGGATTAATTCAAGACACACAATTCAGTTATGAATGTCCCCACTGATCACACGCAGAGCAGAGAGGGTCTCCAAAAGGTTTCAGAGCAGGAGTGCTGGGATGTGTTTTGTTTTTAAATAATAATCAACACTCTTTTTTTCAAGGATATGATGAAAGGTTTATGAGACTAAAACCTAAAATCTAAGCAATCCATATATCAAAAAACAACTACAGTTCAGATTCTGGTGTCTTTATGAACAATCAACATATCATCAGATCAGCTTTTGTCAATCACCCTCTCAATAATCTTTGGGATGTTTTGGAACCAGCTGGGGTGGGTGGGAGTGATGTTTTTTTACTGCTGCTGCCATGTCTGTCTGTCTGCCTGTCTGCCTGTCTGTCGGCTTGTCAGTCCACATTGGTCCACGCTGAAATATATTGCCATGAAATTTGTTTGTAGCCTCTTTCGCTTTAAATTAGCTGTCTTGTTAACACTTAACAGCAAAAGCCTACTTTGTTTTGACAGTGTTGTACATTACTCTGATCCATGTAAGGAAAAACTCCAAGACACGCAAAGACAGAACAGAGGCTGAAGTCAACTCTCTGGCCCTAAAGACAAAACATACTGTATTTGGCCATGGATGAATCCGCACACTCAAACACCCAACAACCTCCCTGCATTCCCCATCCAACACAGCACATAACGAAGCTGTATGATGTCTTCCAAAAACACCTCGACATGTGTTCCCTCGACATGTCCTCCCATTCAAATGCCTCAGACGCTGGGATGGAAGCAACTTGTGCTTGTTTTTGGTTTGTCTGCCACCGCTCCCTCCGGTCTTGTTGTGTTTTGCTTGGAACGTAAGCCGATACTAATTTACTGATTTTAAACGTGAAAAGGAAAACGAATCAGAATGACTGACTTCCTCCCGGCAACCTTGACGAGTCGTCCCTGCTCAGGCGTCTCCTGATTGTGTACGTTTTGTTTTATATACAGAAGAAACAGGTAACACTGAGGCCAAAAGCATCCTGATAAGACTGACTGCTGCTACTTTAACATGTTACAGATAAGGATTACACAGTTACAAGAAGCACTGAAAGAGGAAGTTTGGTATCAAGGATTCTCGGTCTGCTGACTGTTTGCCATCCACACTGTCTCAAAGCAATGTAATTATACAGCGCCTTATTGCAATATAAATCCAACCTCAAAATGTATCTCAATAATAGATACAAGAGCATTCAGGGTCAAGTTGAAAAGAATGTTCAGAAAAGCAGAAGTAAAAGGATGTGTGGAAAAGCAGCAAACACAGTCCTTCTCCTGTGAACATAAAGTCAACGACTCTCAGGGTCTGTTTGTTGAAACTCAGAGGTGGCATCGTTCGAGGCACGTGACCATTGTTTGATGAGGCCTCACGTTTTGTCTCTTTCAAAATGACTTTAAAAGCTAAAGTCTATAATCTACAATCACTGCATTTACTTCAGGATGAGAAGTTCAGATGGTGAAATGAAGGCCACGGTGAGGAAAACAGATGCATTTTGCAACAACATTTCAACCACTGTAAAGACTGCTTTAAGCTATGTATTTTTTTTTTTTGTCAAATCGTCAATCTTCCAAGACTTTTCAAGGTCCCTGTGCACCCTGCTATGTCGTTATATGTTAAGCGAATCTCTGTTCTAATGAGCTTCACATCTCTGCGTTTCATAGCGCACTAACAATGTTACCAAATTAGCATATGACTTTCTTCAGCATCAAGCGTAAAGCAGCTGGCAGGTTCATGTCACGATAACATAGAATACTGACTACTTCGGTTTTTGAGTTCTTGGTCATGATTTTCAAGAACTATTAGTCCTTATTTTGCACGGTTTGCTAAAGACACATTAGGCATCACTGATCTTGCATCAACATCAAGGATGCAACCTGATGAATCACACAGCCAACATTAGCCAGATTATGGAAAGTCAGCAAAAACCCAGACTACATCCTGAATAGTGATGACCTCGACATAAAGAGATGTGTGTATTAAAACTGTAAGGATTTCACTTGCTCGTGGCTCAGGAGGCCTATGGCAGTTAACACTGGAGTTAAAACTGGAGTGTCTGCATGGCATTAATGGGACGGTCATTTATGCAGAGGAAGCTGGGACACAACTAGACCCCTTCAAAACAGGAAGTAGTTTGACATCTTTGGCATTAACCACACAAGGCAGCCCGTCATGTAATGCCCAGTAACATCTTCATTCTTGTGAAAACCACATCAGCTGATGGGAGTGTGTATGAGTCACCTGACTGTGTCAATAGTGCCACGGCAGCAAATCTACGTTAAGATAAAAACAATATATTTATATTAATTAAAAAAAGTCAAATCTAAATTGTTCATCTTCAGTAGGAAGATGAACAATTACAATTATTATTCTTACAATACCTTTGAAAATCTCTGAGTTGGTGGCGCTGTTAGTCTCGTATTGCAGCCTCGTCTGAAACTCTAACTGTATGTTGTCATTACGTCTTTAATGTGCTCTACAATTAACGTAAATACAGTCTGGATCCTGAATGCCCATTGGCCCTCGATGTTGGTGGCACTGGCTCCGGTGGGTTGGAAATTGCCATCAGGTCAGACGAGTGCTTCTGTGTGTCTGGTGGTTCAAGGCGTTTAGTAGATAGTCAGCAGTGTCACTGACAGCAACTCTGGCAGGCTCATGTTGACTCACACAAACCCGAGCACACACACTCTGCAAGTATCTGAAAGTACAACTTGTAAATACAAGTTAGGTTTATTTATAAAGCCTAAAAGCACACACCTCTGTCTGAGCACTTTACATTCTGTACAACATACCATATACTCTATCATTAGTTCAGATGTGAGCTCAACAAACCTCAGCAAGGGATCCACATGAGGAATCTCTTATCCAGACATGCAATAGGTGCCGTAGATACTGTCATCTGAGTGCATATGCAGGTCACTATATATTATTTTCATAATGACAGCTGGCTTCATTCATGGCTCCAGCCCTGTTTAACCAGTTTTTGCACTTCCCCAAACAACCAACTTTAAAGTAAATGTCCATTTTGCTGTTCTCTTCCCCAAAATTCCCCCTGCAAATGCTCTCACCCTTGAGAGTTTGTTTGAGTTGTTTCACGTATGTGCCTTCATTACAGAATTACTGCACACGTGTGTTTAGCGTAGCTTAGCTCAACAACCAGGGGCAGTCGGTTCTGATCCGAGGCAAGAGGTCCGTCAAAGTGGACAAATATGACTTTCAACTGCTCAAACGTTGTCTTCTACAACTTGTTGTGTGTTTAACATATATAGTAATGCAAAACTAGAAATTATCAGCACACATTGAAAACTGTATAGACACAAGTATGTGACACCTATTTCCCGAGCTTTTCTTTTCTTAAATCTCAAAGCAACATGCAGGTGGCATGATGTTTGGAAACAATGCTGTCTTTTCCGTGGTTTTACACACCAGGCAGTAGAGAGTTTAGTGCCTTGCTCAGGGACACTTCTTCACAGAAATTATTGCTCTCTTGAATGAATTCGGGCCAGCAACCACCCCGAAATTCATTGCTCCTTAGAGATGTAAGCAGCGACTGGGGATGCACCACCACTTCACTAGCTACAACTTGTCCAAAATGTTTAGTAAAGGAAACAGTTTGTCTCTAATCGGCTCATGTGGTTATGTTAACCTAATTTAACACTGAACAAGGACTTCAGAGAAAATGATCACAGGTGGTCAAAGGCAGTTGTTGTCAAGTCGAGGTTTGTCTGCGTGTTTGTGTGTGTCCTTTAACAATTCCCAGATTCTGTAGTTGATGAAGCAATCAAATGTTCGTAGCAATCACATGTTTAGATATGATGATTTTATACTTTGAACATTCTTGTGTTTTAAACTCTGAACATGAAAACTGCTTTTCTTAAATTTCCTAAAGTTTCTTCTTTACTTGTTGGCCTTTGGTTGTTGTCTGTATCTTACTTAGCAAAACACAAGAGTTACATGGTTCTATTGATTTCAAAATATTCAAACATTCTGCACCTCTGCTTTTCTCTTGGGTTGCGCTTGGACATTCTATCTCAGAAAACAATCTTTTACCTAATCGGGTCAAGAAAACAGATGTGCTAAAAGAGCTGTTGTGCATATCCATCTTGAATCTGGGCCAAAACACACCCAGAGGCGAGACTGGAGGTATGCAGGCTACAAGGTGTGAATCTACAGGGAGAGTGTGCTTCCAAAATAGGACTTCAGCCTTCTGAAATGCATGACAAGCATTGGTGTGGGAAGCATTCAGATCCTTTACTTCAGTAAAGGTACTAACACCACACTGTTGAAACGCAATTAAAAGTTTCTGCTTTTAATGTGCTCAGTTTCATTAGGCCGAGCTTGCCATTTGCTTTAGTGGTCCACATCAACTCAACACAAAATGATGTGAGTAGATGGAGAACCTTAATCCTTCGTCTGTCTACAGAAGCATCAGGTGCAAGTAAACATGAAGACGTGGGCCACGTTTCTATACAGTCTGCAGGAAGGACTCTATAGAAGCAAACCGGTAATGGAAAAGCACAAGAGAACACAGAAGCAAACCGCGTGTTTTAGATACATTTAGATTGGCAGGTTTGTAACCGAAGTTGCAAAACGTTTAAAAGGTTCAGTGACTCATTCGGACTAACTCCGAATCATCTATTAAAAGCATCATATGTAAACAACCAGGATTACAGGAACACGGCGGATGTTGCAGCATGGCAGGAAAAGTCATGAAACAACTTGATTGCTTGTGTCATCACGGCTGCTCCCTGGGTGGAAAAGTCCCTTCAAAATAGATTAAGGCTGAACCGAATGTTTCCTGCCTCTCGCCCAATGTTAGCTGGGATAGGCTCCAGCCCCCCCCTGCGACCCTTCGGGATAAGCAGTATGGATAATGAATGAATGAATGAACCGAATGTTTAGGTTTCTCTTGTTTTGTCTGATTTACCAAAGGTATTCAGTTTATAATGATGTAAAACAGAAATCCACAGATTGAAGGAGCTGGAGTCGCACAATCTCTGGTGTTTTTATATTTATATATTACTTAAATGTTTAATTTATAAATATCTACTTATAGCTTTACCACTAATATATATATATACACACACACACAGTATGTTTTGTAATCATTCTGGCGAAATCAACACAAAGATAAGACTTTTACTGACTTCTACATTGTATTTTAGGAGCATTAAAGCCTCCTACTGCACTGAACATCTCGGTCCTTCTATATTTAAGATGATTCCGTGAATAAACCCCAGAGAATTTCGTCCCTAGGCCTTCAGCCATGTTTACAGCTTTGTGTTTAATTCACCGAGCTGATTGTTTGTTCCTGTGTTTACAGGACAAAAATTCTTTTTAAAAACTGGGATCTTGTGGACAATTCATGGAAACAAAGTACAAACCGTACAAGAGGACATTAGATGAGACCCATACATCTTACTGTGACAGATAATTCAGTGGTGAGAAGAAGCAATAACCTCGACTCCTGTTTTTGTTTTTAAAAAAGGCTCGTGTAAGTGCACAATATTAGAGCTGTCACAGGCTAAACTTCAGTCTGTAATTATTGTTTTGATCCACTGAATGCAGCATGTTTCTCCAATGAACTCTGCCCTCGACAAGGATTGTTTGGACTCACACACACACTTTCCACTGGCACGCAACATGCTAACACAAGAGCGCTAACTGCCATTTCCCTAACAAAGAGTACAGTTTACATACCAGTCAAGGTTTGAAAGAAACACCGAAGACAAACATCCATTTATGCTTTTTTTTTTATTAGAAAAAACAATTACAAAACCTTTGGCAAGATTGTGAACCAACAATTACATGTGTATAAAAATACATTCGTTTATTTTCAGTGCGTGCCGACGACGTCGCACAGCCGACCCTGAAGGCTTCCTTCGCTCTCCTAACAGTTTTTTGGAAGTTGAGGAGAAATCGTAATCCTCGAGTCAGTTTTTGGAATGTTCTTTGTCCGTACGTTTTCAGTGGCGTCTGCAGCTTAAGGCCCGACTTGAACGCTAAGCAGCGTGTTCTGGTTGAAGTGCACAGAGCGCCGCACAGCACTGAGGCATCTGGCTCCCATCGAAAGCGTCAGGCCACATGGCTCAGAGGGTCCCCGTCGCCGCCGCCTCCTCCTCCTCCTCTTGTTGTTTAGCAGCTGGGAGAGCTAATCTATGAGCCTCGTGCAGCTTTGAACACAAACTGCTCATCCTGTTTAATCACCGTGCGGAACAAAAACCCCCCCCGACAACCACAGCTCACTTCAGTGCCTTAAGACTTGCATTGACACACGTCATCCACATACAAATTAAACCGTTTTCTTCCTTTCAGAATACATTCAGCTATATTCAACTCCGATGAGAGGACTCCCTGAAACTCTCGTGCGATCTTCAACGGCAGGTAATTAAGGCATACGCATGTTTCCCTTTTACATATTGTGACCTGCATGCACAACATACATCTGCTTTCTTGACTTGTCTGCTCCACCGTCACACTTTCAGGTACAGTATGTGCTTAAGTAACAGTAGAAATCATCACAGGCACACAATGCATAGCAATGTAGGTTGTTAGAAGAAATAAATCTACTGCGTTGCCAGGACAAGGGGAGTTGGAAACTGAGGACAATAATTGCACTTCTCTCTTTGCGCCGCTCAAAGCCGACAACTTATCAAGAGAGCTTCCCCCCCCAAACATTTTAACACCAGGTGCAACTCCAACTCTCCACCTGACAAATATCAAGTGTACAGCCCCAGTATGTCTTAAACTCCATAAATCTCAAAATTCGCTTGACATGAGGGAATCTTTGATTGGGAGGTATTTGTAGCTCGCGTCGCCAGGAGCCCAAAATCACTTGGGGAGGACAGGAACTGATGTGGAGAAAGTCACTTTCCTCAGACGGGACAGAACAGGAAAGCATTCACTTTACTTTATGGAGTGGGAACGAAGTGGCGGCTCCTCCACTGGTATCCACTTCCCGTGAGCTCTGTCTCCTGACCTCTCCATGGCGCTCCGGTCCCTCTCCACGACACTCGGTGGGGACCAGGTGCCATTTATCGGAGATAGGTAATCCAGGAGAAGACAAATCTCATGATTTGTTTCATTAATTTAAGTTGCTTGACGCTCAGGCAGGGCTCATGGTTCAACACGTCATGCAGCGAGGTCTCATGTTTAAGGGCTGAGGGTTGGGGTCAATCTGTAGGCAGGAAACGGGGGGGGGGGGAAGAGACAGATAAGATGAAGGTTAAGTAAGCACATAATTCAATCTTACTGCAAGCAAAGCATTCAATGCTATGATACAGTCAGCATACAGCCACTGATTTGTTTTCATGTAGTTACTGTTCAAAATTAAAAAGAGAAAGAAAAAAAAAAATCAGATGTGTTCCCAAGAGATTCTTCGGAAGTCTGAGGATGTTTTTAAAGTTCTCTCTAAGCCTTTATATGTGCCAATCAAACTAAAAACAATGAAAGCAGGTGGGTGTTTCCAGCATTTGGTGACTCACCTCGCTGTACACTGGCGGAGGTCGGAAGCGAAACTCTTGGACAAAAGCCCTGAGGGGGCGCTCCAGGATCCCACTCAGGTCCTCGGCGGGTTGCAGGCCCACCGCGTTGTTGCACTGCCCAGCCTCCTCCTCTGTCACCACGGAGCTGTAATCTGGAGGAGCTGCAGGGAGAAAGGCAGGGTTAGTCTGCTGGTTTGACTCAACTGAACAGTACAGGTCCAAACACTAAGCCGCTGAGTCGTCTCTGCAGTTAAAACTCTTAAAATCCCACATAACATTTACTGCATTAAGCAAACATGAATCTTAGCTGAATCGAAGCCTTTGTCTGTTTATACATGTTGGCGTCTGACCCAGATCTGGTATTTTGGCAGACAGTGATCATAAAAAAAAGGGGGGGTGGGGGGGAGGAACAGGCCCACAAACTGGTAGAGGTTAAAGAGGCTCTTCAAAAGCAGATGTTCCTGCCTTGTTTGTGTCATAAAAAGAAGAATCTCCGTGTCTTAATTATTGCGTCCCTGTGCACATCTAGACAGCACCTGTCTGTCTGTCTGTCTATCACCACAGTATTGAAAAGGACTCTTACGCTCAGGCTGCTCGGGGATGGCCATGCGCAGCCACTCCAGGTTGACGCTGTACTGGCTGCTGACGCTGGAGGTCCGGCTGCCAAAGGGATGGAGGGGGATGGTGCCTATGACCAGAGGCAGCTCCAGACACAGCTTGGATGTCCCAGGAACGTCGACACACACCTGGCGGGAAGGAAAAAGGGAGAACTGTTAGTGATATCTGTGCAAAAAAGCAGCGGCAGCATGCACGGAAATAACGCAGCTGCTGACTAGGCTCACCTTGAGCATGTACTCCACTTTGATGATGCGGCACTGCAGGATGGAGGGGCCCACAGGTGGGATCTTGATGGCGCGGCCGTGCCACGTCTCCCTGCACCTGGCGCCCACAATGTCGCCGCACAGTGTTCCCACCACCGAGCGCTTCTGCTTCATGGTGCCGCGGGCGATGAACGTCTGCGTCTGAGTGATGTAGGCTTTGGGCACAACTGATCTCGAGGTAGAGTTGTCGAACTCTGCGAAGACGGGTATCACCTCACCTGCGGGGGCCGGGGGGGGGAGTACATTAGAAAACGGCAGACTACAGAGATTTGTGTTTTTTGGAGGAGTTGTTTAAAGGTGCTGGACAACTCACCTGGTGTGTAGCCTTTGCGGTCTATCTTTGCAGTTACAGACACCTGACCAAAGTTGCGGTACCATGCCCGTGCCATCTTGTCCTTCGTTCCAGCCTGTGGTGCCTGGGAATGATGAACCAAATGAGCCATGTGCCTCAAGACACCCGGGGGAAAAAAAAAAAAAATTCACGAAGTGTGCGATGACACCAGATGCTCACCAGTAAGGCCGGTGTGTTGATGTCGATGGGCTCGATGACTGTGAACTCCTTCTTGATCTTCTTGACGGTGGTCCACGGCCTGTGCAGCTTCACTTTGACCCAGTAACGGATGCTGCCGTGTTTCCCCTCGAAGGAGGTGACCAGCGTCTCCTCGGGCAGCTGGAAGCTGAATGGAAATTCGTATTTGCCGGCAGGAAGGACGGTCGCTTCACCGTTATCTGAGGAGAGAAGAAAAAAAAGACCAAAACAAATTTAATTTACAGTATCAAAAAGTACAAACACTTTTTGATTTCAACAGTACAGGACAGCGAGTGTATCTTCAGTGTGCAGGTGATCGGTTTCCTCTTGTTGGTGCCAAGAGCATGGAGTAATACACCAGTGGCATAAAAACCATCCGTTCAGGACAACGGCATAATAAGAGTTTCCCCAATATTTACAGTGAACAATTAGTTGATACGATGATTCAAACCACCACAAGAACAAAAGAAGGGAAAGAAGTCCTGATAATACGAAGCTAAACCTTCACAACTAGTGCAAATTATAAAAAAAAAAAAACAGCAAGCGTCAGTGTTCCTTTAGAAATCCCCATAAAGAAAGTTGGCCTGCTGGGAGAGTAGGAACACAGATCGGCCTTTCTCCACAATCACATGGCTCCTGTGCTTGCTCAGAGGGGCGGTTCCTGCTCCATTGTGCTGACTAGAGAACATGTTTTCCCTCGAGCTGCATTCATGCAGCCCTGTCTCGACTGCTGCTGCTGCACAGGTCCAGGAACACGTGTCCAACAGACTCGATGTGTTGTTGTGTGCCTTTGTTAGTCTAACTTGATTTAAACAACACCACTGTCAACTGTCAAATCCTCTTAAAAGATGGGTCACGTGGGCCGTTATGTGCTTTCTGCTGTTTTTGCACACCAGCAAAAAAAAAAAAAAAAAGAGAAGGTTCAAAACATCGCCAAATTTTTTATTTATTTTTTCTTGTTGTTTGCAAACAGGCATTCATGAAACACCACAATCAAGCTGTGAGACTGCCTGGCTCTGAATTTCCAGTCTTCAGTTTAAACAAAAAAAACCAACCAAACAAAACAGCTCTATGGCCAATGAATGAAGACAGAAACCTGAGGCTGTCCCACGTCGCCGACGAGGAAAAACAACCCAGGACTTTCTTCGAATGGAGAGATGTCAGACTTCTTTCAACAGGTATGAAAAGGGAGTCGAATGACAGCTGTTGCAGCCTGTTTCACCCTCTTACTATCCAGGGTTTTCATCATTATATGGAGTTATGACCAACAACAACAACAACAACACTTCCCCTGTGGGCCATTTGAAGAAATTATTAACCATCCCATAAAGCCAAAAAGATGTTGGGCTTTTTTGGTCAATTAATGACTGGATCTCCGAGTGCATTTTCAGTTTTACCTCCTCAGTGAACAACAAACGTGCACATCTCTCAAGAGGCTCCTGATAAAAACAAACAAACAAACTTAGGTTCAGCTTTAGTTTCAGTCGCAGAGAACTCGATCACGTGACCCAGACAACTTTGCAGCTACAAGTTCATAAATCAAGTCAACAAAACGCCTCAGACGTGAGGGGAGACCAGCTCGCTCACAAACAAACAAAAAAACAAACACACACGCGACGCTACTAGATATGAATTACAAGCAGAACATGTTGCGTTCACGATCCGTGCAACTCGCAGACTCAGAAACACTGGTCCCAGCCTGCAGACAGACAGACAGACAGACAGCTGTCCGCTCATTCATTCGCTCAACGGGACGACGCTGATTTTGGGTGTTTTGACCCCCAACTGGCTGACACGTTTTAAAAAGCCCCCCCTCCTCCTCCTGTCACCGTGCCCTGCAGAGCGGACTGACCTGCCTGCAGCAGCACCTCTCTCCGGTTCAGGTACTCCACCTCGTCGCTGTAGTTCTGCGTGTACGCGGTGCTGGAGCCGGCGGACCGGGACTCGGTCCAGTGCACTTTCGCGAACCCCTCGGCGTGCAGCTTCAGGGAGTCCACGCGGCTGTCCCCGGACAGGTCCAGCACCACCCGGCCGGACACCACGTCCCCGCTGCTGAACACCGGAGGACAGTCCGCCTCCGGCGAGTCGAACACGACGGCAAACTTTCTCAATTTGTCGAAAATCATATTCTTTTTGTTGTTGTTGTTGCTGCTGCTGCTGCTGCGAGTCCTCTGAGGAGTCGGGCTCCCGGGTCGTTTAAAGTGCGCTGCTCTTCACCTGTTTAAAGCTCGAGCTTTGCGCACGCTGGGGCCGCAGCGCTATTTGGGGGCTGAGAAAGTGGGCGGGGCTTGTGGGTGTCATTACGTAAGGCCTCGGGAGGCTGGTGCTGCCTTCGGGTGCTGCTCTTGAGCACAGACTTGTCAGTTCTTGTGGCTGTAAATGAGCGGTGGCTGCATTTGGCCACTTAAAAATAAAAAATCGGTACAAACTAACAAAGCTCATCAAGGTAGTGTGAAACTGTGGACAGTAGATTAACTTTTGAATTTTTTTTTGTTTTACAACACACTGCATCAGTTGTCTCCAATAATAAATAATGTACGTTTTACTTCATTTACTTATCAACCTTGCTGTGTATTTACACGCTGTCCTCTTGGTGTAGGAGGAGCTAAAAGAAAGCACCAGAACAGGTCTGGACAAAAGGCTGAGAACGAAACCACCTCATGATGCCATCATCACCAAAGGTGCCAACCACCAATAAGACTAAACACAAGGTTTATTGGCCACAGAGATTCATGACAGCCTCCCACCTGAGAGTCACATCTCGAAAACCTGACTGTCATGTAAAGTCCCCTCCCCCCCCAATTACTCAGTCCAATTCAGAACTTTGTTGGGCAGTTCCTCGCACAACAACCAATTTGTCCGGACCGCACCTGAAGGCAGCACAACAAACATGCAGACTGGGTGTGGAGGGAAACAGGGCCTGGTGATGATTGATGGTTACAGGTTCTTGGGAGGAGAAGAAAACAAGCTTCTGCGCAGCTCGGGGGGGGGGGGTAGTTTCAACTCTGGACCAAACGCTGTTTACGCCACTTCGTCCGTGTCTCTTTGAACATACTGTGCCGCAGCACACACGAAGGACACGCGGCCGTGCACACAAAAAGCACCAGAAACAAGCACAAGACACAAGACAGGGACACCACACAGAAAAACTACAAGCTGCTGCAGCTGCTGCATCACTTGCATGAACCGTCCTGCCTTTTCTCAACGCATCAAACTCACTTCCAGCGTTTGCAAACAAAGCCAACTCTCTGAGCAGAAAGGATTTTTTTTTTTCTCTCTCCATCCCCAAAATCTGATGCAGCCAATTAACTAGACAAACGCCGCTTGATTTCTAAGCTGGCCTGCTCTTTTCATTCAATTCAAAAAGCCCTCAGACAAAAATCGAGTCTGGTATGAGAAAAACAAAGTTGTTTACGCCTTTGTTCCCTGGGATGACTAGCGAGCTCTCCAGTGCCCCCGCCTGGCGGTGTGGAGGTAGATGGTGCTCGCAGAATAATAAAAAGTACAACTGTGGCTGGAGGAGTTTTCAAAACTGAGTCTCACTGTTGTTTCCCTGCATCTTTCCTTCAGTATAAATCAGTTTATTTGTCAGAAATCATTTGTGAATAGTCCCAACTAGCAGAAGCACTCAGGTCATATTTGGGAGGTCAGTGGTCCCGCTTTGCATCAATTTGTCAGTTTTTGCTTATAGTCCACTCAGGAAGCTGTGGCCCGTGGTGCTATAAAGACCAGCATGCCACCTGCTGGTGAACAGGAGCATCAGCCTGGCTCTATCAGAGTTCCCTGCCGGTCCTGATAAGAGGAACATGGTTCTCCGCACAGAACGCCGGGCCTGATAAACGCTCCCCCTGTGCAGATGATGCAGCACGATCACCCTGATCATGGGTGAAAACACCTTTACCACCGCTGCAGACTACAGTAAACATATTCATCCAGTTTTTCCTTCGTTTGCCCAAGTAGCTGCCGAGTAGCTGAACAATTACTGTATTTACATCGAAGCCCTGCACACTTTAGAGAACTTTCTCACGAGGGGCTTTACAAAGTGTTATAATTCCTCAGTGGTGTTTGTAAGAGAAACAAACTTGCATCTGGAGACGCCAAACTCTCTCCCCTCATGCTGGACTCTCAGATACACGTCTGCCTTAAAAGGGAAAAACAATCAATGCACAAAACTACTAAAAACTAAAAGATAAATGAGCTAAAAGTAGCACCGCATTGTTTAATTAATGGAGATATTTACAGGCTGTGTGGTGGAGAAGGGCGGGCTCGAGGGGAGATTTCCTGGTTGTTCCCCCCCCCTTCCATCCTTCCTGTTTTTCCACTTTCTCCCCATTTCTTGTCCCAAGTAAATAGAATGTAATGCATCAACATCCTTATTTCTACGTTTTAACGTATATTCATTACTTTGCACAACTGCTTGCGTGTGCAAACTTACAGTATGTAGGTCAATAAAACCGATTCTGTTCCTGAAAGGATTTGGGGTGTATTTGAGAAGGTTGAAGCTCTGCAAAAAACCTTTGGTACAGTTATTTCCTGGAGAGATCCTGCAGATAAGAGACATTTACAGGTCAAACCACCCACGTACTGCATGCAGCACAGCACCGTAGCCTCTACTGGTGCAAATAATTGCCCATAACCAGAAAACAGAATTGCATGTAATTTGACAGAAGACTAAAGGTCCATTCATGTATCAGTCGTAAGGATTTGGCAGATATTCTTGGTGAGAATTCTGGTGATTTCTAACCTCTAATTCATGTAAAACATTGTATTTTGTTTTAACAACAGAATCATATTTCTATACCATTTGTTACACGTACATTTTTAAATCTTAGCTCTTTAATATAGCTTATCATTTGGACATTTTCAATGGCTATGTAGAATTCTATCATATCTTATTTGTATTAATATTTAGTAGCCATCTGTAGTTAAAGCTGCATTAAGCAAGCCAGTATATTTGTGGCTCCAAATTGTCCAAATTGATGAGAAATTAACATTTAGTCAAGTCCGTTTTATTTCTATACATATAATCACATTTGGTCATGCTTTTATTAGGGATGGGCAATATGGATAGAATCCTTTATATGTGATTTTATACTATATCACTGTTCTGATACGATACATTTTCTGGAATTGTTGGATAAAATAATAAAATAACCCTCACAATGGCCCAATAGACCCCGCTATATTAAAGGGATGGCATAAATGCAAGATTTCTGACCAAGGACACATTGATATCTTATAATATATATCGCCCATCCCTATGCTTTATTACAAAGTAACGAGAGAAACACTCCGGCAGATGAATGAGAAGCATTTGAGGCAGTTTTCTCACCAGTAAGCCAATCCTAATTTAATTTTAACATACAACTGATAATATTTGATCAACAGTTAACTGTTTGTAAATCCTACTTGTTTTGCAAAAAAATAAAAAAATTTAAATTTCTTAGATTTTTTAAATTATTGCTGACTTTCCCGCAGCTCATATCATTATCAGATTAATGTTGTGGGGTTTTTGCAGCTGGTCTGAGTAAATTAGCAGTTTGAAAATATGATTTTCAGTGCCGGTAACTGGCAAATTACATTACTATTTGTTGGTTGTAGCCCATTAGTACAGCATCCCAGTTAATGAGTGATGTGTTTTGTAGTCACGGTGAGCAATTTGGGTTGAATCGCAGGCTATATATTAACGTACAAAACCTGCCTTGTCCACTTTTAACCACAGTGCATGCATGATGCAGCAGCAGATGACCTGGAAACACCATTCTGCATCCAACCACTTTGCACCATGTTTGTGTACATTCTGCCAAAGCAACAACACAAATTCAGCTCTTACCTACAGACTCTGCAACTCTCGCCCGTTCATATTTACCTGTTCCACCAGGCTGGCGAGTCGGACCGAATATACCGAATACAGAGCACCTAATGAAACATTAACCCCGGTCTACAGTTTGTCTACTCTGCTACTATGGCCTATATTTTCTGCCTCTCTGATTTTAAGCAGCCTGGTTCCTTCCACACCCGGGGAACTTCACACTTTACAGCGTTATGTCCTGTACACAGCACTCCGTTAACATAGCAGTGTTTATTTGGACTGCGCCCTAATGGAGTTGTGTTTAATGTTGGGATTATGTCATCTGGCAGATGTGTCTGGATGAGCCGCTGTCGACGTCTCTCCCGGGTTTCCATGCAACACATTTTGGCCCAGGTGGCTGCATTTTGCAAACTGCAGCAACTACAAGACACAGTGGCAACCAGCTGGAACATGAGAGCAAATCAGCAGTTTTACGCCACATTATTCAGACTAGAGAGAGAGAGAGAGAGAGAGAAGTTCTTCATCCACCAGCTGCAATATTTGCTGAGATGCAGCTACTATGTATAATCACAGTAAAGCCACAAACAATGTATGATTTATTTTAAAAAGTATTACACCGATACAGTAAGGGGCAAAAGTACAGTACTACAACAAGGTCAGCACAAATCCACCACACGTCTAAAATGTTTTTATAGAAGCGAAGGCACGGTCATTGTCAACAGTTTATTTCTAGTCACCTTTGGACTGACATAACTCTCAGCTGAACTTGTTGACCAGTCCTGTTTGGCTCCGTCCCCCGAACGAGCACTATTAAAATGCATTACTTAGCCAAATTACAACTCACAAGGTCTACGTTGAAGAAGGAATGACATTTTGCTTGAAAGGCGTTCTACGGAGATTTTATTATCCAGAACCATTGCGCATTTCAACATCAAAACCATGAAAAAATAATAAAATAAAATTGTACATTTATAAATTGGTGTGTGTGTGGGGGGGCACTCTGCCAGTTGTTAGAAGCAGCCTCAGCAGCTGCAGCTGGTTATTCTACAGCCTGTCTGCTGAATAAAAACATAAATAAACACACTGAAATTTAACCGGGGAGCAAACACCGTCTCAGCTGTCACCACTGACCTCGGATCAGATGCTGCCTCTTCCTGAAGTACGTGATCTTGGAGGTGTAGTCGTTGTAGACGGAGTTCATGCCGCGGTTCTCCAGCCAGTGCGCGGTGGCCGCCCCTCTGCCCTGCACCTTCATGGACTGCACCCGGGTGTCCCGCCGCAGCTCCAGCACCACCTGGCCGGACACCGCCTCCCCGCCGGCGAACGCCGCGTCGGCCGGGCCGTCCAGCTGCAGCTGGAAGGACTTTATGGAGCTCAGCGCCATTCCTGACAGGTGAAACTGGACTATTTGGGGAACGTGCACGAGGCTGCGCACCGACTGACGGTTCCTTCTAGGTGCCTGGGACAGACAACACACACGCGTTGTGCAATGTTTTTGGGGACTCGCTGCCCATTAGGGCGGGGCTGGGTGCTCCTGCTCAGGGTCCCAGACGTGCCAGGACCAGCCCTGCCGGTGCAGCGGGGAGGCGTCGCTTTATTTTTTTTTTTTTTGCAACACGACTTCCGTAAATGTTCCGACAACTACTTATTGTTGCGATTGACGCCGAGCCGAGCCGAGCCGGCGTTTGAAAATGTCAAACTCACCAGCAGGACAGGAGCAGATATAGCGGTCCTCCACGTCCCCCCCCCCCCAAAAAAAAAGGCGAAGAGCCGAACTCTGAGTCCTCCGAGTGGCGGTTCAATGGAAGCGCAGCCTTCACCGAGTCCGACGGCAGCTTTTAACGCGGCGCTCGTCTGTTTTTGCACCAATGGTAAAGGAGCACGCGCGAGTCGCGCCCGCCCACTTCAGCGCGGCGGAAGAGCGCGCGGACCCACAACAAGGGGGTTTTCCGGTGACGCTTTTCAACGTTAAAGCCGCGTGTTCACCGGATGCTGCCCGTTCGGTTTTTATGTCGCTCAGGCTGCGCGCGCGCAGGGCGCCCGAACTGCGCCGAAACCCGACGGAGGAGGCCGATATATAAAAGGCGCAGATAATCACTGAGTTTCACCGTCGGCAGGCTTTTATTTTGAAGGCAGTTGTTTGTTTCTTCTTTGTTATAAATATACGTTAAAAAAAAAAAAAAAAAAAAAAAAAAACCCCCCGCAGGCCTAACACGTATGGCGAGATGCGTGAATTGCGTGAAAAGCATTATTTCACGAAGGAAACTAAAACGATAACCGGAACAAAAGTAATGTCAAATACGTTTTTTAGAAGAGGAGTCCGAATCGCCTCTTCAAAACGTGATTTCTGTGTTTGGGTTTCTTATTTGAAAGAGTCCATCACATGACCACCATGTCACACGTTTGCTGAAGTTCCAAGACTGGTGTTTACCAATTAATAATACAATTGCATTATGATGAATACATCAAATCACTCAAGAGTGCGGTGAGAGTAGGATATTATCGCTGTAATATCCTACAGTGGGCTTAGTTAAATATTTTGCTGAGACATTTGCATGAATCATGCTCAAATGTCTGTAACAGTATCATTGAAATGAGCAAAGTCATAGGTGTGACCCAGAGGCGTGTCCTTGGGCAGCACCTACCTGCTCACCCATTAATGTCAAGGGTTGCAAAACACAAAGGTGCACATGAAAGGCTATGAGTTATGTACATTTTTATGAATTCTTCATACGTTCCATGGTCTGAAATTAACATTTGTGCTTGAAAATTAACCTGTATTTGGAATGTCTCTTCCCACAACAGGCAGACAATGTCAAACAAGAGTTTGATTTAATATTAAACCATGTTCTTGCGTCTGTACCCGCTGGACCTAAACGTGGGCTACCTGGACTGCTGCCTTTTCCCAGGTTGATGAACTCCAGATTCAGTTTATTTACACTTACTTGCTGGCCAACGTTTTTATCTGCAGAGCATGCATCCCAGGGCCAAGGCTGTGTTATTGCTACAACATAGATTGTTTTCACAGAGGTTTTGGTCGATCATGCTTGAAGGGGGGGGGTGAGAATCTTTCTGCTAACCTTCTTATTAGCAGTTAGCGTTGACAGTGTAAACAGGGTGGAAGTTAAACCCAAGGCTGCCTCCCTCCCTAGCCTAAATATGACAGGCAAGGCTAAGGTTCATGTTTAAGCCACCTAAATGCTAACACTTCTCTTGCACACTGCTTCAACATTTCACACTCTGGTGGCCCCTGTACAGATCTGGGTAAATGTTTATTCATCAGCCCAGTAAGATTTTTAGCATTTTTATGCAGTTAATTGAAAAACATGGAACAGAGTGCCTATAGTTGAAATTTAGAATTATGGATCTAATGGGCTGAAAAACCAGAGGAACAGGGTTAAATTTATGCAAGTGAATAGAATAATAAGGACAACAACAAAGTCTAATTCTCATTCAAAGTATTATTACTACTAATTGACAAAATATCAGAAACACAAACTATAATATCAGGGGGAAAAAGTTCAGAGCATGTCAGATATGTGGAATATGCTGCGTATTTTAAACATATCTAAAATTTTCAGCAAAACTATTCTCGAGTTGGACTATGTATTTTATCAGGAGCCAAGTTGTGTTTCTCACTCAATGCATGACAAAATGAGAGAAGAACTGGTTGCAGCCATGATGCTGCAAGCTCAAAGGTTTGGCGGTGTAGTCTTCACTGTGGGTGGTGCTGAAGTGCTGGTGGGCCAGTGGAAAACTGATGTTGGTCTATTTGATTTGCAGAAAGAGAGGCAGACGGTATTGTATTATTATATAATATTATGCTGAGAAAAATAGGAACACACACTCAGTCAGGAGCATCAAACGTCTCCTGCTCTTTCTTTTTTTCTACTACTACCAATGCTATTACCACATTATTATTTGCTACTATTATGACAACTAATACCACTGCTGCTACTACTGTTACCAGTCAATTATACAGGAACAGAACATTTATTATTTAAGTTTATGATCTCTCACAGTATGCGGTGACAGACAAGGTGTCTGTCTGCAGGTCTTCAAAGGGAGGTAATCAGTCTTGGTGGTGCTGAGGCTCAGTCCATGTTCTGCCAAACAGATTAAACACATTTAATATCTACATGCACTTCCCTTTAAACACACAAGCACGACCAATCCATCACCTGGTCCCGTCAGTATGTGGCTCGGCAGCTGGATGGCGGGTCTAGCTCGCTCTCTGTCCTGTTTGCTGTAGTGCTCTTCGGCCGTGGTTGTGTAGTACAGGCCTGACAGGCGGGGTGGGCTGAACTGTACGTGGCTTTTGGTTAGCAGTTCATGCCCGGGCACGTACACTGGATGTTCTGTGTGGTTCAGCTACAGGGACGAAGATAGTCAGCATGATCAAATATGACACAGTAGGATGTATTAACATAACAAACTCCATCCAAATCAACTCTAAAGTCTACAGGACCACATGTACAAAGGGCATAGATTAAGTCCATCAACATTATGTACCACTAATATTATAATACAATAGAAAAACTGACTAGAATCTCACTTCAGAGAAGGAGATTCTATTGGTGGTGACAGACAGCCTCTCTTTGTTGCGCCTCATATCAGTGTCTCCTTTGGGTAAGGAACTGGAATTGTGGTTCATCCTTGTCAGAGCAATTCGATCTCCTGGGAAATAAATCAAATCGACTTATCCAAGCTGGAAAACAGAGATAGATTAATAGAGTAGTGTTTCTGTATCTCAGTATTGTATCATCTTAGTTTGATTAATTTAGAATAAAGATGACATTAAGGATTTGGTCGTCCACCACGGGAAATTCAAGTATTAGATCTGAATTGTTATTTAGCAAGAATGAAAGCTTGGGGCAAAAACCTGTCTGGCCATTGACACAGAAAACACTCACCCAGCTTGTGGAATCTAAAGGCTTCTCTGGATGTGCATGACCATGACTCCTTAGAGGAATGTCCACGGTTGAGCTTCAAACGCTCTTTCTTCACCACAGGGGGCCTGTATCTAAAACACAGATAATACTTTGATTGATTTTGTGTGTGGATATCCAGGTCCAACACATCAAAAATACAACAACAACATCAAAAGAGAGAAATCTGAAGGGTGACACCAGGCTTTTCTGTCATGTTTTCCTCTACTGTTTGATGTCTCTTTGTATAAGATGGAAACTGATCACGTGGTGAGAGTTATTCCAGCAAACCAGAAAAGCTACAAACCTGCTGACGGTGGGCCGGCTGAATGACGCAGCATGTGTCGTCTCTCTTTCTGCAATCTTCACTGGATCACCCATAGCCACGAAGGAGGTGGGCTGAAGAAAGTCATCATCAAAGCAGTCACAGTCATGGTCTTGTGCTGTTAACACCCATTTCATGGAACGCTTCATAAAAAGGTCAATACCCTTGTTGCTCTTGTGTCTACTTAAAGCTGATGGTGCTGGTACTCCAGGTCATAGGGTGTCTTCCCGTAGCATGCGCTGAGCAGACTGTACGTCAGCCTGCATTATGGTTTAACCTGAGTCTGGAGTTAAGTGCAGCACTTGAGTAAATTCACTTAGTTACTTTTCACCACTGTTCAGTACATTTCATCTTTCTGGTGGTATTTTTAGGCTCTGAGCTGGTGATGTTTTATTCAAAATGTGGTAATGTGTCTGCTTCTCATTTTAAATATGGTCTATACAGAGTACAGTAAGGAATCTGCATTTTAACTGAGCTAAAGCACAGACCTGAGGTTGAAATGGCTAAATGCTAATTGGAGTGGCGGCATAAATCAGTGTATAGCAGTGTCTTTCTTACTGGCAACAGTTTCTCTCAAGGGTCTGCAGATTTTCATTCAAGCCATGTAGTGTTTGGTTGGAAATAAACTTTCTTTGTTCTTAATAGCTCATGACCAACAGCTGCTACCTTTTCCACAGATTGGGCAGCTTTGCTCCAGGCTCCCTGGAAGGTGTTGTTGTACTGGGAGTCAAAATTACGATGGCGTCCGTCCCCTTTGATTGTGGGAAAGCCCTCTTCTACAGAGGAAATTTAAAATTTTACTGCACAATACGGTCTACAGGATTCAGAGATTAACTCTCACACAGATTCCTTCACTGTTATTCATTACAAGGCGATAATGTTGTATGGCTGACAGTTTTTTGGAACGTCTACCCACTTCTTGAAAGTTAATTTCTAACCGAATTTGATGAATGTTCACATCAGTCATATACAGCATGGCTTAGCACTGAATCCATAATCTAACATGGATTTATTGTTTTACTCAGAAAATGCAGAAAAAGAATCAGAGTAAAATTAAGAATGCTGTCACTAACCTAGATGTTTCGCTGTGGCTTTTACAACAGGAACGTCATGATGTGGGCTGAAGGAGGATTTGTTGGTGCTTTCTGGGGTCTTGTCCACTTGTTGGATCTTCTTGAAGACCTGTGTTTGTCGGATGGGAGTGGGAGGACGCTGAAAGGGCTGGGGCTGGAATTCCTGGGACTGTGTGGTGAGGAAAGCAACTTCCCCAGGGTCTGTTTGCATCTTGAAGTTGGTGTTAAGCCTGGTCCAGCATGGGATGCGGCTCATCTGTGGCAATGGGTGAGGCTGGTAGGACACCAACGCCTCTGTCAGGTACTCCTTGATGTACCTCAAGTCCTTGTGGTCCACCTGGGCTGGAGTGGGCCGATTAACAGGTTCGGGCTTCTTGGGAAAAAAAGGCTGGAAGTCCTCCCGGGAACGGTTTGAGAATGCATCTGGATTGTTCCTGTCCAGAAATGGGATGTTGGTAGACAGGAGGAACTTTTTGCCCACAGGACGGGCTTGGATCAGTGCTTTTACCACTGCAGTCATACTGGAATACTTACTGTAATTCTTTGGTTAAGCTAGCCATCTTCTCCTGAGGCATGTGAAAAATGCTACAATGCCTCACCATGGAAACCTTTGCTGTGGAACATGATGATGCTGATACTGTTGCTGCTCCTGCAGAGAAACAAACGCATGCCATGGTGTCCTGTTACCTGTCCCAATGCAATGGACGGGACACACAAAAGAGCTGTGACATTTTATTCTACAACAAGGACACACACACATAAAATGAAATAAAATCTAAATTGTCCTGGTTTTCAGACTGTAATTGAGGAGCTAATAGTGTAACTATGGACTTTTCTCCATCTGGCTTTGCTTGTGCTACGAAAAGGCAGATTGACACAAGTTTCTTCACCTATAAGAACCTACTAAATATTTGGAGTGGACATGCGTCCCCTTTTTCTAGAGTCCTATGCATAATTCAGCGTTACCTTAGATAAACTTACAATATCAACTTGCAGAGAGTAGCATGATTCTGTCTGCATTTGGGTGCACAATGCAATTATATTGACAGTGTCAGAAGTGGTGCCTTTATGCAATGTAATTACATTTAAGAATTGAACTAATTGATACACTGTATGTCACACGTCACGCTGTTTTGTTCACAACCTGGCTCGAAATACATCATTACAACAGCAGGTGTCAGTCAAACTTCATTTTGGAGCAGTCCTGTCCAGCCCCGAAACGTAGCCTACTTTACCTCTCTCAGTCATTACATTCTGTCATTTGGCTAACTAGGCATTAATGTGCAGTCAGCTGAATCAAGTGAATCGCACGTCCTCCTCGGTCCACTTTTGTTTAATACAATCCTGCAATAAAAAAAAAAATCCCAAACAGAAACTGTACTGATATGAGGCGCTTTCTTTTTTTTTTTGGATACATACACTGAGCTGTGTGGTTCTCGACATAAATGTGTTGTAACCAGCATTTTTTATTTCATTTTTAATCTTAATTTACATTAAGACCTCCGACAGGAACCGGAGTTAAATGCGCGATGAAATATCATATCAAATATCAATATTCCAAATATCATGTATAGTTAGTTGTACAGTTAACAGCAAAGAGAAAAACTCAGTTTAAATATGAATACAATACACTCGCAGGATTTAATCCCAAAGGAATGGTGGCGGTAATGCTCCATGACGGTGGTTGCCAACCGCCATAAAACGACAAGAAGAAGAAGAATCCCAAAAGGAAGTGACGTGTTTCGGCGGCAGCCTCTTCCGCTCTCTTTTCGTTGAGGCGCAGCTATAGGGCGGGTAGGTACACGTTTTGTCCTGTACGCGTTTATCGGTTTTTTACGTTACCGCTGCTTTGCTGAACGCGATTAAAACAATGTTTCGTCCGTCGCATGTCGACAGTCATCGATAGCAGGTGTCACCGGCTCGGCTCCGGAGGCAGCGAGCAGAGAAAATTGCACCGAGCGCCTCGCTAGCTGCGCGCATGTGGCGAAGGCCCCGCGCCGCTGCTGCTAGCGTCAGCTAACATCAGCTAGCGTCGTTAGCTGCCGACCAAAAGCCAGCGGAACCTTTTCGCGGTTGACACAAAGGGTTAACGATGATGTGGCCATTTCGTCCGATTAACGTGTTCGACATGTCCGCGTGTCGTCGTGTGCCGCAGACGCTGTCGGTTGTCGTGTGGCCCGCGGGTTAGCTCGCCTGGAAGCTAACGTCAGTGCTGCTCTCTCTCTCTCTCTCTCACAGCCTGCAAACATGCAGATCTTCGTGAAGACGCTGACGGGGAAGACCATCACCCTCGAGGTCGAGCCCAGCGACACTATCGAAAATGTCAAGGCAAAGATCCAGGACAAGGAAGGTGAGCCGTAACATTCAGCGCTGACAACGATTCGGTCTTGATGCGAGACCGGATTTATGGCCCTCAAACCAGACCAGACCATTATCATGATGATGACTTTATTTATATAGCACCTTTAAAAATAAAGCTTACAAAGTTCTTGATGGGTACATTAATTCCAGACATTTCACTGACCCGGTATTGTGAGGCTTTTTTATTTTTTTGAAGCAGAAACAAGTTTGTTAGAAGGGTTGTGAAAGTAAAAACGTGCTGTGGACGTGCAAATATATTGTTCGTGGTTGTGTTTGCAGGGATCCCCCCTGATCAGCAGCGTCTGATCTTCGCTGGCAAACAGCTGGAGGATGGACGCACACTGTCTGACTACAACATCCAAAAAGGTAACTGCTTGTTTAAAACTAGGCCAGACATGCCGAGTGTGTTAATGGTCACATTAAACCACAGGCCAGACTGTTATGAAAGTATTAACGTTAAAAGATATAAGTAAGTTAAACAGACTTCCCCAGGGTTCTTGAGGGCGGCGGTATCTATAACTTGTACTACCGATACATAGCAAGTGTTTGTATTCTAAAATTGCATTTCATTCCATATTTTGTAAGTGTGGATGTACCATGTTTCCAATTTTTTTTTTAAGACAACACCTGTAAGCCTTTACAGTGTTACCCTTTTATTGTTAAATGCTTACTGTTGTGCTGTTTGTCAATGTGACTGAACTTGAGATTAACATTAATGTGTCTTTCCTCCCCACCAGAATCCACTCTGCATCTCGTTCTGCGTCTGCGTGGTGGCATCATTGAGCCCTCGCTCAGGCAGCTGGCCCAGAAATACAACTGCGACAAGATGATCTGCCGCAAGTAAGTTTTGAAAATCAAAGCAGTCTGTTTTTGGTTTTCTTACTGTGTGCAGTTATTTACAGTCTAGTGGCAAGTTTAGACAAACGTGTGTAATGATAATAGAATAGTATATAAAAAATGTAATTTGATTGTAGGGTGTTTGTCTGAACATAAACTGAACTTATTAGATGGGGTCGGTCTAAACTTTACTTTACGACAAATTAATGGCTAAGTGGCGATTAGTTTTTTCAGCGTTTAACCAGTTTCTCACACTAAGGTTTAGTCTTATGTTGAAAACGGATTCAGCTCCTCAGATTTAGATTTGTTTCCCAAATTTAAGAGACAAATTAATACATTTGTTAGTTGCACCAGAAATAAATCTTCTGGATAGGTGTGTGGTCATAACTTCATACACTTATTTCAGAACTATAATGTTAGTTCAGGAGAATTTGGCTTATAATAAAATTGACCCCCCGACTGCTTGTCTTGCAGGTGCTATGCCCGTCTGCACCCCCGTGCTGTAAACTGCCGCAAAAAGAAGTGTGGACACACCAACAACCTTCGTCCCAAGAAGAAGCTGAAGTAGACATTTTGACTGAATCAGCTCTAAATTACATTTTGTGTTAAAAATAAATGTAAGAAACGGTGCTGCTTGTCTGACTTGTATTATTTGGCGGCAGGAAGAAATGGTCAATCTTTGGCTTAATTTGAGTTAATATGTGCAGCATATGGTTTGCAGGGTGATTTTTAGCTGCAGTAAAAAGTAACGAGACTAACTGGAACCAGGTGAAGCTGGTGCAACCAACTTGTTACTGTATGTCCAATGTTCCAAAATCAAGCTTAGATTTTCGTTGACGTCCGAGGCCAGTTCTAAGAAGCCTGTTTACCGAGTTATTTGGGTAATTCAGTAAACCTGCTTGGAACTTTCACTGGTAACGTGAACAGTGCGGGTGCTTGTGACCTGACTGGCACAGCGTCGCTTTATGCTGGTTGGAGTTGGTTCCACTTTATTTCAACTTGGGACACAAGTCGTTTGTTTGAATGGACACCGACACGAAACGAGTGCCCCAACTGCATTGTTGAGATTACAGACAATACATTTCACATAGCAGTTAATGACTAAATTCAAATCTAACTAGTGTCTCTGCCGACACTGAAGATCTGTGAAAAGATAAGTTTATTACAACATTGCGCGCCTGTCAGCTCATAGAAATCATACCTGCACTCCGTCACCCTTACCTCTTCACAGCAAGCAGCAGAGCCAAATGCATCGCAGCCACTGCGTACTACAAGCTTACAGCTCAACGTGTGATGAACGGCGTTCCAAGCTGTGACACGCTGAATACCAACATTTTCAATCCAGTAAGCACTGAAATATCTGTCACGGGGAAATGGAATGGTGGAAGTGTAAAAAGCAAATGTGTTTTCTTTTTCTCGCCCTCCCATTACAGAGACCACAGCAGTGACTTTGCATGGCAGAGTTTTAATTTTAAACAGTTCTGTACAAATATAAGGAACTCATCTCACATTGTCAAATCCCGTACAAACGCCTACTCCACTCAGTTTAGTGATGGTGAAACAAAATCGTGGCCTTGTACTGGTCAACACCAGTCGACAGCTTCACCCTCATTTATCAACGCAATGAAACTAAATGAGGTATTTTGAGTCGCACTGAAAGGTCAAATGTTTCGGGCAATTAAAAGCAAATTTAAAAATTCTGATGCAGATGAACTTCAGCATCGTACAGACGTTTAATTCCAGTTGTTGCGACGGCCGTGGATCTTTGGCGCTGCATTCTCTTGTAGCTGGCAACAGATGTTTGTAAAAGGCCTTATTCCAGTGTATTTGAGTTGGGATCCACCCATAGATGTTTACACATTTATTCTAGGGTTTAGTTTTGCTTTTGTGATGTTTTCCTCCATTTCCCAGAATATATTCTGATCACCACATCACCCGCAAATAGTCAAATATATGGTGGATTTCTCCTTTAACCTGTTGTAGATGCACAATAACACTGACAATGTAATTCATGTTTTATTTTAACAAAGATAATATAGTGTTCCCTTATAAACACACTTGTTAAAAATGAGTCCTCTGCTGCCCACACAACCTCTCAATATAGAGGTCAGACACCAGGGGGGGCAGGTGGCCACACAGTTGGACAGTCTCCCTGTCCTCCTTCCTGTGTATACAGGAACTATTCCTAATGTATTTACACTGTCATTGTGCATCAATGATACACTGGAATAAGGCTGTTGTGAAGCAAAGTGTTTGTGCTGAGGAGCCGATGGCCTCTGCATTTTCCTTATGCTTCATAAAAAGCTGGTAGCAATCCGTCATAATCTGGTGAAGCCGTGAAAAAAAACCCAGCACGTCTGTTAAAATGGGTGAGAACAGGCGTTACAGAGGTCTCGCTATCCTACAAATGACTTGACTATAAACAGGCATCCGTACTAAAAACGTTATTGCTAATTCAGCGTAGCTTGCATGTAGCAGCCAGGTAGTGTGGTAACTTGTCAAAATGATGATGAAACGTCAGTCGTATTGGACTGAAGATACAATAAAACCTTTACATAATTAATAGCAACATATTACAGTACTATTATAACTTATTACCGTGTTAGGCTTGTTGAACTCGAGCTATATTATAAGTCGTGGTAATAAAAACACCATCAGGTGAGAATGGGACAACCCCAACAATGTAATAATGTGGTGCTAGTACATTATTTGGTATTTTATTCATCATCATCATCATCTACACCTCTTTACATCACATTTTGACATGTTATGATCCTGGCAGGTGCTGCATCATCAGCTGCACAAAGACCTCGCCTCACTTGTACCTATATTACTGTCCTACGAAAAAAAATCAACTCATCGGGGGGTGAGAAGCAAAGATCGATAGATATTGTGCATGATGAGTTCACATACAAAGCTGACAGACAAGTCAATTAAGTACCCACTTGCTAAAGCTACTGCAGTTGTGCTTTTTAACGCGAGCAGCCCGAGGTTGCACTGTTAAGTATTGTGCGCGGGCGCACACACACACACACACACACACACACACACACACACACACACACACACAG
>JAVQJF010107140.1:0-31520 GCA_036023855.1 Gadopsis marmoratus
AGCAGAGGAGGAGATGATGATGTTGATGGTGGTGGTGGTGGTGGTGGACAGTTGCATGCATTGCGTGAGCTCTGCAGGGTATCCCACTGCATTACTCTGGCGACACACACACACACACACACACACACACACACATGTAGCCTTGCTTGAATGAAAGACCACCAGCTTGGTTCATGCAGCAGTGTGTTTGCTGTGGGCTGCTTTGCATCATCTGTGGCCTAAATGCAAAGCTGCACTTGCTGGATGTTTAAAGTTGTAATAATTTTTAAATGTTGGACACACCAGATAGAGTAAGTCTGTTGGATTGTTATCAGTTGCCATTAAGTTAACATTGATTTTATTAATTCAGAATCGACCCACATAAGCAAGGATAATCACATGTAAGAGCAAAATCTGAACTCGAGTCCTCGGAGTAATATATATTATAATATTATAATTCAATATTCCTAGAAAGATCCATTATTTTTTATTTGGCATCAATGACATATTGTTAGAACATCTCAGCAGATAATTAGGGTGTGACGTTATCAATACAGGTCTTAGTCACAATTTTGAAATAACCCGAAATTTAAAGGCCCCACACATCAGTGGTACATCTGCACAGGTGATGTCAGTTAATTCAGCTGGTGTGATGTCCTCTCTGGACCTTGATGGACACGGACAAGACTGTGTCCCTCTCCGGTTTGCTTTCATTGCAGCTGTTATGGAGGGAACGTTTCGTCTTTATTGGCACCAAGAGTTTTGGGGAGCTCATGTTATTTCCACCCAATCTCCGGCCCGAGCAGAGATGTAAGTGTGAGCGGGGCATTTAAGGTGCCCTCATCAAAGATCTTTTATGCTAAAAAAATATATATATATACACAGTACTGTGCAAAGGTTTTAGGCAGGTGTGGAAAAATGCTGTAAACTAAGAATGCTTTCAAAAATGGAAGTGTTAATAGTTCAGTTTCATCAATTAACAAAATGATAAGTGAGCGAACAAAAGAAAAATCTAAATCAAATCAATATTTGGTGTTACTACCTTTTGCCTTCAAACCAGCATCACTTCTTATAGATTCACTTGCACAGAAATGGGCAACGTTGAGGATCGTAG
This sequence comes from Gadopsis marmoratus, assembly GCA_036023855.1. Taxonomy (NCBI): domain Eukaryota; kingdom Metazoa; phylum Chordata; class Actinopteri; order Centrarchiformes; family Percichthyidae; genus Gadopsis; species Gadopsis marmoratus. The sequence continues at coordinate 1,094 of JAVQJF010107140.1, forward strand.
ACGCAGTGGTCGGCCAAGGAAACTTAGTGCATCAGATGAAAAACACATCAAGGTTATTTCCCTTCGAAATCGGAAGATGTCCAGCATCCATCCGCTCAGACCTGGCAGAAACTAGTTGGACCCAGGTACACCCATCTCCTGTCTGTAGAAGTCTGGCCAGAAGTTGTCTTCATGGAAGAGGTGCAGCCAAAAAGCCAAACCTCTGACATGGAAACAAGGCCAAGCTACTCAACTGTGCACGAAAACATAGGAAATGGGGTGCAGAAAAATGGCAGCAGGTGCTCTGGACTGATGAGTCAAAATTTGAAATATTTGGCTGTAGCAGAAGGCAGTTTGTTCGCCGAGGGCTGGAGAGCGGTACAATAATGAGTGTCTGCAGTCAACAGGGAAGCATGGTGGAGGTTCCTTGCAAGTTTGGGGCTGCATTTCTGCAAATGGAGTTGGAGATTTGATCAGGATTAATGGTGTCCTCAATGCTGAGAAATACAGGCAGATACTTATCCATCATGCAATACCATCAGGGAGGTGTATGATTGGCCCCAAAGTTATTCTGCAGCAGGACAACGACCCCAAACATACAGCCAATGTCATTAAGAACTATCTTCAGCGTAAAGAAGAACAAGAAGTCCTGGAAGTGATGGTCGGGCCCCCACAGAGCCCTGATCTCAACATCATCGAGTCTGTCTGGGCTAACATGAAGAGACAGAAGGATTTGAGGAAGCCTACATCCACAGAAGATCTGTGGTTGGTTCTCCAAGATGTTTGGAACAACCTACCAGCAGAGTTCCTTCAAAAACTGTGTGCAAGTGTATCTAGAAGAATTGATGCTGTTTAGATGGCAAACGGTGGTCACACCAAATATTGATTAGATTCAGATTTCTCTTCTGTTAATTCACTGCATTTTTTTAATTGATGAAACTAAACTATATAACACTTCCATTTTTGAAAGCATTCTTAGTTTACAGCATTTTTTCACACCTGCCTAAAACCTTTGCACAGTACTGTGTATATATTGGCACATATATAGTGGTGAGATTGTCTTACTAAAATAAGTAAATGATGAAGTTTCATTTCCGCTCATACTGTACATTCAATCTAAAAACGTATACATTTTTTATTTAATTAAAGCTAAATGGGTGCGTGACACCCTGGCTGACACGATGCGAGCCTCCCCTTGTGTGCAAAGAGACACGAGTTCATATTTCTCTCCTCCTCGCTCAAACTCAAGTACATCATCACACCTTTAGTGCAGGAATCTCCCGACTCCGGCCCACGCGCGCCCTGCATTCTGCCAGCCTTCCTCACTCTTTCTCTTTGTCTTTCTTTCTTTCTTCCCTTTCATTCGGATCTGCTCTTCAGCTCTCCTCGTGTCTCTTCATCTCTCTCTATTCACTGTTGAGCCCACAAGCCAAAGGATAAGTGGAATGGTTTCTTTTCATGCACAACACACACACACACACTCCTACTATCTAAATCTTCTTTTTTTTTTTCCCTCTGGACGGCATTATGTATGAATCACCCCACATGATTAGAATACAGATGAAATGCGAGTGCGTGTGCGCGCGTGCATCTTCATTGACGCCCTGTCCGTGTCCGACTTCATTCATCTTTCCAGCAAAGCACCCTGGGTAATTGAGAGCTGTTACATCATCTTGCTGTTTTGGTATGCTTTGTAGCAGAAAGCGGGCCCGTCTCACTTGTGTCTCTCTCTCTCTTTCCCCCTGCGTCGTCTTCTCACTCCATTTGTGCTGCACACACCCGTTGCTCCCTTTTCCACGGCGGCGGCGAAGCACGCCAAAGTCAAGCTGTATTACACCACTGATGCGTTGCCAACACGAGGCTCCGTTCGTTGTTCCTCCTGCAGCACCATCGTCTCCTCCGGGCTGAAAGTCACAGGAGGACAGACGTTTCATAACCCCTTCATATTTAGGGCGGTGGTGCTTACGTCTTACGAACAGGGGCATCACCAGAATTCTCAGGCCCCCATGAAAGAAAACCTACTGGGCCCCTAACATAGAAATCAAAATGTTTGAGATTAAAATAACATCCTAAAATGTGTTAGTAATGTTCTATCACACTCTCCTGCTCCATACTAAATTGTGCAGATTCCAGTTTCCACCTTCATCCTTTGCCTTTATTAACAGTATTAACATTTTTGGTTCATAATGTTGTCAATAGCTGCCTGTGTCATGAGATTTATGATGCTTTATTATAAATAACCACACAACTGGTGTTAGCTTTCATGAACATGTCAAGTTTTAATTTTAGTCTAGCTAGCTAACAAATATCACACAAACATTGGGGAATGCAGTTATAATGCTATTCTAAATAAGAACTAATTAGCTAGTCATGGCTGGTGGTAGCTCACCATCATGTTAATAATTACTGCTCCGTCGGATGGTAAGCAGTTTGTCTACGCTGGCTTACCACTGATGTTCTTTTCTGTCTTGGAAACAATGTGATGAGTAATTTTCTTCCTTTATTTTGCTGTAATTCTCTGTTTTCTTTCTTTCCATTTCTGGTAAGCCTGATTTCGTTCTTGAATGCGGCATAGCTGTATCTGACTGTGAAAGCAGGCCAGTGCTACATCTGAGCGACTGTCAGACTCAGCAAAACGGACCAAACCATATGCATTATGGGATGGTTGGCTAAAGGTGCCTGCTCTGATTATGTGTTTACAGTTTCATCACATAGTATTTCTTTTTGAATAACATTTATTTTATTATACACAAATTATTTACTAAACATTTAGGGCCACCTACCAAGCTGGGGCTCCACGAATTATCCAGGTCCACCCCTCCCCCACCCCAATGACGCCCCTGCTTACAAACACTGTCGTGATGCAGTGCTATTTTATGTGAAAACTAACAACTCATGCAGGAACAAAAGTCTTTCAAAGTTGATGGTGGAATAGAAAAAAAGGAACAGGATAAGCAGGCTCGTGCTGGGTTAAATCCCCACACACCCATTGGCTGGAAACATCTCAGCAGTGAAAGTGGATGACTAATACTACTCCCCCCCTCCCCTCCCCTCCCCTCCCCCCCTCCCTTCCACTCCTCTCACACACACTCCGTTATGAAAGAACCACTGGGTTTCCCTTGAGAATGATGCTTAAAGGAATATCCCCCCAATAAGACCTCATATTGATATTTACTAAGTGAGATTTCGCTCACCTTGAAAATGAACAGAACTGTTATTTCTACCGATACTGGAAGGATTTCTAAGGTTATAAGGGATATTCCTATTCCATATAGCCCCATGTGACAATGCATTTTGTGTTGTTTAGTAGCATGCTCTTGTTTATATTGTCCTTATTCATTCCCATCACTAGAAATATATATATCTAGTGCAGCCACAATGGAGTTTCATAGCAGACATCAGTAGAAAATGTTTCTGGAAAAATAGCAAAGAAAGATTTAATCATATAACTCTTTCTAGACTTTCTAAATGTTACTGGACGGACTGGATCAAATGCTGATCACACAAAGTCGTTTCTGGCTGTTTGTGAATTGTATTTCCTGTTTCACTGCAACAACTTTTCTAATGATTGTGTACTTGTATGAAAAACGCACAGACGTCGCAATACGAAGTGTGGCCGCTACGCCAAACTCACGCGGAGCAACATTAGCATTCACTTTGAGTCGTGATCACTTGATAAATGTTAAGTCCAATATTCTCTCTCATTGCACTAGTCTGGTCTCCAACAGCTTCTGAGGGGGTCTGGCACTTGAGCAGCTAAATGTTCACCAGCTAGTCGCAAATGTTGTTCGTCCACTGTCGCCTTCGCTAATAGCAGCTGCCTGCCGTGGCTGGAAAGGACTGATGAGAGTGAATCAAAACAGTGAAGCTGCGGGCAGTAAAACCCAAACAATGTGCTGAAAGATGCTAAAATGCTCTGTAGAGTTGAGGAGGACTACAAAGTCTGGCAGTAATTCTCCGTGGGTTTGTCACTGTCGATAAAAAAGAAAGTTGATTTTAGGGTGGCTTTAAGTTTCCGTAATCATGACCTTAACCAACGTATCTTGTTCCACAATGTAAAAGTAACGTGAAAGAAAAGCGTACTTTTACTGAACCCTACGTCTAACTTTGAAAGTGCGTAACTGCTGCATCACTGAACCGACTCAGTGACGCATTTTGATGCTGATCTTCCTGCATCATTTAGGGACCACAACATGCTTTCCTGTTTCACCAAAACCAAGGCCTTAAAGAACTGTGCTTGAGATTTAATCACACACTGAATCACCAGTGGCGCTGCAGTGTCTTTCCCAAGCCGAGAGAACGCATGCATTATTCAGCGAGCTGCCGTGGGTTTAAGAGGAGGACAGAGATTTTTCAGAACCACCAAATCCCCGCAGCACTGTCAGGACATGTGATTCGGCAGTTAGCGACGGCTCTGGGGAGCCATAACTCTGCTTTGATTAAAGGTCTCAATGAAAGGTCAAGAGTGAGAGGGAGGCAGGAAGAGAGCAGGAGCGCAAACCGTTGGACTTTTGGTTGATGGAAATGTAAAATGTCCCTCTTCATTGTCAAAGTGAAGCTTGAAATGAGCTTGTGTACTGCTGTGATAATGATGAGTTGGACTGACTGAGCTCTAAAAAACATTAGAAATCAGTTTTTCTTACATTTCAAAGCATGCTGTGACGTTGACAATGTGTTCAGACTGAGTGCAAAGCAAATGTTCACCTCACAAATTCGACTGCTGTGGAGTTTGTGAACTGTGTGTGCAGAGTGTGCCGGTTTGCCTCTGACAGATCTCAAAAATGACCAGGGAAGGTACAGTACGTTCTGCCATTTTTGTTCCATTTTCCCTCCTTCCTTTTTGCCATGTTATGATGATGAAGTGGAGTCCCCAAAGCACTAATTTTTTGCTCAAGTTAAAACATTTTACCTCGCACAGATGCATCTTCGCCTCAGTTCATGCCTTTCAGAGCGGCTCTCTCACTTTGCAGTGTTGCTACCTCTATAGTTTGCTTTACATTCAATTAGAAAATCTAAACTGGTCATTAAAGCTGCACTAATCAATATTTTTAGATTAGCATCTGATGACATGGCTATGACGTGAGAGGTGTCACTTTAATTGTCAAATTATCACCAGTTTCCCTCAGCTCTCAAGATCTTTTTAGTGTCTTTCAGCTTATTGCTTTGGTTTTACAACCTGCTACTTCAGTGTTTTGGTTCACTCATCTCAGGGGGGCATTTAGCAGCTAAAGAGCCAAAAAGGTTCTCTCAGAAATTGGTGAAGGCCCAAACAGAGCTCGAAGGAAAGCGGCCGTTGGACTTAACGTGGCTAAGGTGACCAGAAACGCGCCTCCAAATGAACGCTACTGGTTAGCATTCGTTTGCTAACAGGTTACAGCCAAAACTGTTTCCTTGTTTGTGGTCAGTTTAATGTGAGGTTAGGCCCATTTCACCAGTGGCAGTTAACTGATTGCATACCACAAAGCAGAAACTCTGTTTCTATGCTTACATGTACTTTAATTTACCTATATCTTTAATGTGCCCATGTCTACACAGCAGTTTGCAGAAGTTATGCAGTATTAGTAGTAGTGTGCGTGTGTGTCTGTGGGTGTCTTGTACATTGGTTCCTGTTTTACCACAGTGTATCTTTTAACACTACCACTGGGGGGGCCAAAGTCGTACGTCTATTTCTAAATATAGAGCCTTTAACCGCGTTCATTGGCACAATGAATCACATCGGAGAAAGTGTCACTAGAGTAGATGAGTGCATTTCCTGCTGCAGTGGCTGTAAAATTAATCTCTGAACATCCGTGCTCCTGCCGTGAGCAAATAATCAGTAGTCTCACTTTAATCTCCTCTAATTACCCCCGTTTGTTTGTCTGACCCTCGTTTTGGTCAGTGTATACCTGACTAAGAGCGCACCTGCACGAGTAGGCGTGACCACCACCTTCATGATTGTGTGCATATGCAGGCCATTATCTCACCATGGCGTGCGATTGCAAGAAAATGGTCTTTAAATGGGGCTTAGTAATGATGATGACGGCACAGCCCTGGAATGATTCAAAGAAAGAAAGAAAGAAAAGAAAGGGTGGGTATTGATAATCTCTTGAGGTTAAGCTTGGCAGTGCATGAGAGGAAAAAGAAAAAGGGAAACGGGAACAATAGGAGTTCAGCTTCAGTGTCATCATTTTCTATCTAGTTTTCTACACTATAATATTCTTTATAATAATACATGCAAAATGTGCACAACTTATAGTTTAAAATAAATTAATATAACAGGGCGGCTGTGGCTTGGAAGGTAGAGCGTGTCGTCCTTTAATCCTAGAGTTTGGTGGTTTGATCCCACCTCCTCCTGTCCAGAAATGCTTTTTTTATTTATTTTTGTCATGGTTTATTTGGAAGAAAGCTGTAATAGCTGAAATATCACGTTTGGCTCACACCAGCGTCCTGTTTCAAGAGTACAGACTGTCAAAGACACTGGTGGTGGCATGCCCGATGTAATCTCCTCAAGTGTGATTCTACAATTGTCCAATCTGACCATTAAGATGATAATAAAACCTTCAGTTCGGCACCATACGTGGTCAGAATTTTGAATGAAGGAATTCATCCATCTACTGTATGGCTCCCTGACTTCATTACACAGCCCATTTTATCCAAGACTTAAAAGATTTTGGCTCTGTTCCTCCCCTCCTTGCTCTTTATGCCCATTTGTCCTTAAAGTCCAACATGCCCTCCAGTCCTGGCTTCCACTCCTTTTCTTTCCACCAACTATATCTGTCCATCCGTCGATCCCTTTCTCACAGCAGTTGGACTTTTCAGTGATTGCCCTCCAGTTTCTGGCTGAGGTCCTCTGGATGGAGACCAGGGGACACTGTGACCAGATGCTGGCCAGCTGTAGTAGCTCTTGTCTGGGCCACTCAGCCACCAGATGTCCTCTCACCTCTCGACCCACCTAGATTGTCCTCGTCACTTCCTCTGTCTGGCTGGGAAACCCAGCAGTCGGTCAATCCACTTCTTTTTCACGCAATCCATGCAAACCTTCTGGGTGTGAATGTTCGGTTTCTATTTTGGCATTTTTAAGTCACAAGGACAAATGAAAGCTACATTTCTCCTCCATGTTTCCTGAGACTTGTCATATCAAAACCTTTGTGTCACTGGAACTGATGGAGGTAAATTAAATACATAAAATCTGATTTTATATCATCACTACAAATTACTAAAATACTAAAATAATTGCAGATTACTTTCTAGTTGACTGACTTGTCAGTCAATTGGCTAATTGTTTCTAATGACATCAGTGTTTTATATTAGTTTCCTGTGTTTGTACAATCGCCTACCGTGAAAATGAATTCACTCTGGAATGTTACCAATTTTAAGCCACGCACACCAAAGAAAAATTGCCATAAATTTCATAGATCCTTGATGGAGGAACTCTTGCGCTGATTATTCTATGCTGTGATTCATTCATGTGTAATGTCACAGCACAGCTCAAGGAAGGGACAAAGAGGAGGACACATGACATTAACTAGGGATTTACTTAACAAAATAGAAAATGAACACTATGAAGTATCATTAAAGTTAATAATATCTGTATAGTGCATGAAAGAGTTACCGCTCATCAGCACTAGAGGGCTGTAGCCATTAACACACACACACACACACACACACACACACACACACACAATGTGGCCTTTAGTCTGAGTGCAGCTTCATTTTGTCGAGGAATTTAAGAGTGTGAAGTCAGAATAAGGTCAGTGAGCAGAAATAAAGGAACTGCACGCAAGGCCCGGTGACATACTGTATGTATACACACACTACACATACACAGGAATAGTCGCAGTGTGTGTGCATGTGTAGTGTGTAGTGTGTGCGCGTCCCCTGTTGTGAGCGATGTGTCTGAAGGGGTTTCCTGCAGAGAGCTGCAGTGGTGTTTTGTCACCAGCCAGAGATGCAGCTAGGAAACCCTACAGTGTGTGTGTGTGTGTGTGTGTGTGTGTGAGAGAAAGAGAATCACTGACAGAGGGAGAACGACGATGACTGAGATCTAAGACTTATGAGTTATTGAGAACAACATTGCTCTAAGGTCAGAGAGAGAAATAATCCGTATAAAAATGGACAAAAAATAATCAAATGCGACGACAGGGAGACATCAGTCGACATAAATAAAGCATGAGAGAGACATCAGACAATAATGCCTCTCTGAAAGTACAATAAGGACAATATGACACCTATAAATGGTTGAAAAGCGCTATATAAGAAAGAGTCCATTTACCATTTACCATAAATAAAAGGGGAGACTAGCTCACCACCACACAGCAGACAAGGTGTTCTGTAGCATCCCGACCGAGAACACAGACAGGCTGCAAACACAGGGTTTTACACAGGATTAACCTAGCTGCTGTTATCGCAGGACATTTTCACTTTGCACACTTTTTAGCGCGACTGATATCCCTTCCCGTGAGTGTGAGAGGGTGAAACAGTGATGCAATCAGACAGGCTGTTGTCACTATGAGCAGCTGTGGGTTACGACCCCACTGTTCCACACCGCTGCTGCCTGACACACACACACACACACACACACACACACAGAGACCTGTCAGTCCATATTACTGTCCACTGTTACTGCCACACACTGGGGTGTCTGATATAAATAGCGCATGCTTCTTATTCATAGAATGAACAGTTTTGATGCTGATGGAAGAAGGCAGTGTGTGAACGTGCCGTTGTGTGTGTGTGATTGTTTGAGCGTCGATCCGTGTATTTCCTCACAATCAAAGTTACGTGTCAGTTGACATAAAGGCGTGTCACTTCTGTAGCCCGACTCGAGCAAGCTGTGAATGTCCAGGAAGGAACGCGAGAAGGCAACCCATGGTGGGCACCACACACTTTTTAATGAAAATTCTATAAAACATTGGTAATCAAACATTAATTAATTACTGTAGTCTGGCTTACATTATAGATTTTTGCCACAGGATAACCTCCATGTTTGTTTCTTGAATTTAGCACAAAATAAAACTTTAAATGTTCTACATACGATATTCGCTGCCACCAGGTGTCACACTAGCACCAGCATCTCAGACCAAAACAAATTGGCACAAAGGCCGTTATATGCCACCAAACCCCCCATTGCCAAAATCACAAATTTTACCTCGCAGATTGAAGAACACACTTCAAACTCAGCAGAAACTAAATTAAACTCTGGTTTGGTCGAAATAAAACCTTTATTCACCGAGTTAGATGTGAAAGTATTCTGGCTCTACCCGCTGCGTCTCTCTGCCTCGCTGATGCAGAAACCTGCCCATAAATACCTCGCAGATCGTAAAACACACTTCAAAACTCGACAAAAAGAAAAATAATAAACCTATAAATAAATTGTAACAATATGCCAATATAGAAAATACGTATTATATTGCACCTGAAATAATTCCGTAATTCAGAAAGTACATTGTCACATATGTAACAAAGTCCATTTCCAAGTCATTTTAAAAAGTTGCCTGTCTGTTGGGTTCGATCAATTCTCTATTCCAGACCATTAAATTATTGGCCAAGATGCTCATTTAGCAAAGCGACATGCCAGCAGAGCGAGAATGGGCTCCAGTTATTCCAGACAGTAAGCATTCTTTGCCCAAGACACTGAATATTTCTCAAATGAAATGTTTGAACGTTCAGAGCAGAAACTTTTGTGACGAGCCGGGCTGAGACTGAGGTTTGCCATAAACTAAATTCTAAAACTGCTTCATTACATAGAGGACAAGCAGGGATGCCGCCTCAGGTTTCTATGGCAACGTTACAGAATAGCTGGGTCCAAAATCATTAGCTGTTCACTATACAGGCACCGCCATACTGTCGTTCAGCTCACTTCTGCATTCAGTCTGACTGTTTTGAACTTTTAAGTGGCACTTTAAAGATTTCACCTGATATTTTGCGGATATGGATTCGTCCTCTGAGGGAATTGATCCGTTTCAAAAACACGCCCCATGTGGGAGAGAAGAAAAAGTGAAATCAATACATACAGTGAGTGGCTGAGATGCAGCATATATTGTCGACCTTTCACCCTGTTTTCCTCTCCGTACCTCTTCTGCTCTCCCTCACTCCACCACCTCAACCCGTCTCCCTATATAACTTGGCCCGTGAGTGTGCATATTAGCATGTGAGTGGGAAGGCGTGATCTCACACAGTCTTGCTGGTCTGTGTCACACCTACACACACACACACACACACACACACACACACACACACACTGCTACACTTAACAATACAAAACCGTTGTTCTGTGGCTGTTCATGCAGTGGATGCTGTATATGAGGCTGCTGATGTTTTGTTTTGTTTAAGCGATCAGCTTCCTCACTCCGCTACAAATGTTGCATAATCCTTAACACTGAGGAGCTTCATTTCAAACGCAACCTTTTCTCCATTTTTTTGTTCCCTCAGACTTTTAAATGCAACCACTGTGTCTCAGTTGTCAAACAATCATCTTCACATAGCTGGTGGCTTTTATTATATTCCATTTTAATAGTTAATATTCCGTTACAATAGCACACATCATCAGGACTATTATTTTGCCAAAATATTCTTTAAAGGGTCATGCTGGGAACATTTGCACATTCCCTGGTAAATACTTTGCACACACACAGCTCAGTCATATAGCAGTTTATTGTTGTGCACCAGTCACCAAAGCAAATTCGCTGTATGTGAAAACCTGGCAATGAATCTGATTCTGATTCCAAGTTTTAATTTGATTGTATGGACGGTTTGTGTGGGTGTTGCAACCTTATTGTGTGTTTGTATTATATGGGAAGGACGTCCAGCTTATTTATTTTCTCCTGTGAATCATCTACTAATCATTCACATGCTGCCGGTTTGACAGCTGCCATCTGTGAGAAATAAACATGTGGAGCTTTGAAATTTGTGATGCTGATGATTCAGGCTGATTCTAGTAAATCATATCATCTTCTCTTGTCGTTTGTTTTGTTTTGTTTTTCCAGCAGCTTCCTCAAATGAGTGACAAACTACAAGCAACTGTATTTTGTTATTTTGTCCTTTGCCAACAGATCGATTTTTAGAAAAGAATTAAAGTATGTGGACATTACAACCTTCTGTAAACACAAAAGCTCCTCCTACAGACACAACCAAAGCAAGCCCATTGGATGCTCTCACTTCCTGTTTGGCCGTTTGGACACTGTTCATTAGCTGACTGTGTTAATAACCTGGCAACATTTATCTCCTCCTGAGATTTGGGGAATTTCTGTTCGTGCGCGGCATCGCTGGGGAGTCATATTGGTGGAAATCAGCACCCAAAAAGCTCAATGGTTCAAACAGTGGCGTGGTTCGGATGTCTTTTAATTCTGTGTTACATCTTGCAATTTGTAAACTATCTTCAATTTCCATTGTGCATGAGTTTGCCTTGTGCTCAGTGTTAATTTCTGTGCTGTTGCTATTGTCTGAGAGCTGATTGCTTGACACATCTGATTGACTGGTGTTTTAGATGCTTGACAGCTTGAAAGCTAGCAGCTAACTGAGACGAGTCATCGCATGTCACAATACTATGGAGTAAGCTAGATATCTGCAATAAAACCCGAGATCTTTGCATCGTTTGCAAAGCTTGAGGGTATTTTTGGTTCAAGGTCGAGGCAGCGGCGCCGGAGATGTCTTCATTTTTACTTCACGCATTCTTTTTCCTGGTCAAAACCTGGCACTTGCATTACCCACAATGCAACTCTTTGATGTCTAAAATCAGATGCTGCCCTTTAAGTTGGGCCGAAGTTGGGCAGCGACAGACAGGCAGACAGACAGACAGACACAGTGATGGTGGGTGTGTTTTTTGTAACCTGTTGTCGCAGCGTGCCGCTTCATTAGCAGCTCGGTGTTTGCGCTGCTTTGTGTACAGCCTGGTTGTAAAAGCTGTGTGTTGCTGTGCTCCTCGAGGTTACCACCTGTTCGCTCACTCCTTCTTGCGTTCTCATGGAAACCAATACGGTGGAGGGCCGGGGGCCAATCACACCGCACAATGGCCTCTTTGTTTTTCCACTTGTGTGTGTGTGTGTGTGTGTGTGTGTGCAGGCGCACGCGTTATGTCCATCTTATGTCTTATGTCTCGCCTCCTTTTTACCTCCCCGTGTTCCCCTGCGATATCCCGTCAGAGCTATTAAAGTTTGACTCGCAGGCCGGGCTCGGCATGGCTGCTCAAAGCAAGCCCGCTGCTTTAGGCTCGACTTCAAACGGCAGATGACTCAAATGTTCCTGATCTATGTATTCCACAGGGGTATTTATAGCGTCAGCAGTTCGCAGTGGGGAGGAGGCACTCGCCTTTTTTTTTTCTCTCCATCTTTCTCTCTCTCTATATATACTGTACATCCTTTTTCTCTGGTTTTCTGCCTTTCCATGCTTGATCATTCATGCTCCTCCTTCCCCCTTTTTTGTCTTCTCTCGCCTCTTTTCTCCGTAGTAAGGACGGTCTATCGCTCTTCTTTGTCTCGGATTGAGAAGAATATGTTTTTTCTCTTTTCTTCTTCTGTTCAGTGTCGTTTCATCCCCCCAAGGTCCACTTAATAGCTGTTCTGGAGCTTTCAATCATGATGCACAAGCCTCCTCAGCAGGCATGCTTTTCCCAGTTGTCATGGAATCTCAGAGGTTGACATTTTTGTGTTTTTAAGCCAACGTGGATGAGTCACAGTCAACACTTCGCAGTTTTATGGCAGGATTATGTGCAGGACTATTTCTTGGTCATGACCAGTAACTTCCTGGAATCTCGGCTGGTAACCTAGCAACTGCTCAGTTCGCCGTTTTACAAATGGTTATGTGCCGGACTTTTTCTTGGCTCAGACGTTTATACTCTTCCATTTTTGTACGAGCCAAACAACCAAGATGTGATGTGAGCTTTAGAGGTGCTGCTAGGTGGATTTTATTACCTTTAGACAGAGCCAGGCTAGCTGTTTCCCCCCATTTCCTGTCTTTATGCTAAGCTAAGCTAACCGGCTACTGGCTACAGCTACATATGCAGCTGACAGACATGAGAGTGGCATCAGTCTTCTCATCCAATTTTTGGTAAGAAAGCAAAAAATAGTACTTCCCAAAACTGTTCCTTTAACCCACCAATGGGCTATTTCCATTTTTCAATAAAAAGCAGCAAATTCTGATCAAACAGCATATCAATATATTGGGTTTGGATTTATCTAATAGCTGATGTATTTTCCAAAACAAAATAATTATATATATATATATATATATATATATGAAAAAACACTTTGATATTTACCATCAAGTCTTTAAATTTGAGTACTTCAATACAAGAATATTCAAATAATTCACAATAATTAAATTATCCCCCCATTTTACTCTTGATGAGACTGAAAAACAGACAATAAGCTTTCCATACTTTCGAGAAGGGCTTGTATTTAGGAGGTTAATGGCATTTAGAGGATCTGAGTTTTCACCAAAGTAACGATCCAGCGAGTCACTGTAATCCTCATCACAGACAAACATCACGACACTGAATAATTAACTATCCTCCCTCTCTGTCGCTGTCTCACCCTTTTGTCTCCCTAGGAGGCACGTTGTCTGTCTCTCTGACCTGTCTCACCCCCATTTAAGCCCCCCCCCCCCCCGGTCTTGTCTGCTGCTCTACATCTCTTTTTAAACCCATGCCTCATTAGTGTTGCCAGTGATTACCCGGCCTCATTGATCAAAGGGGAAATCGCAGACTACAATCAATAATTGATGCTCTTAAACAGCTAATCATTCGACTTCACCCCTGCTCGTCATTCCTCCAATAGCTGGTCCTTTTCATTTCCCACTGCGTGCCGAGTCTGTTCCTGCACACTCCCAAGGTTCATTCTCTAGATCATTTCTTTTAATGGACGAATAAATCACTAGGTGGCAGCATAGCAACACACGGTGCATACATTGACAGAGCGGGAGGCTGGTATATAAATGAACTGCCCAGACTGTATCATGTGGGCTGCTAGTTTCGGAGACTGCCTGAGTGTGACATGCTTGATCCCAGCTTAGCAGAGATGTGGAATAACTGCCGCACCATTAATCTTTTAATTTCTCTCTTCAATTCTTCTAATTACCCGATCAATAATCCCCAGGTCGACTCCAGATCAATTGAGATAATGTTCCCCTGACCCATTTATGACCTTTTTAAAAGCATGTCGGTGCGTTGCCAAGTCTGTTAAACCTTCTGTGTCTCGCGGTTAATGAGGAGGTCACTTCCCAAAACAATTAAAGTCCATCTGTAATCCCATTTAGTCATCCCATATTGGAGTCAAAACATTTGAAAATAAGGTTTCTGAACACAAGGACAAGTGATTTACAGAGCAGTTGAAATGTTTAATTTCAAGTTGGACTAACATTCTCAAACATTAGCCATGCATTCAGAAAACGTGTGTTTAGTCGGTTTTTATCAATGTAATTTCAGTTATAGTTGATTGAAATGACCTGGTAATTTAACCACCAGCAGTCCGAATGTGTGAACTTTGTGGCGTTATTTGTGATGGCCTGCAGTTGAATCCTACGTCATTTGAAAGCACAAAGCCTCACATATCACTATAGTTGCAAGATTGCCATAAAAAAATTAATAAAAAAAATCCCCCAGAATAATAAGTAAAAAAAGATAAGCGAGGAAAAACCTTACACGTTTACTATGTTTGTGCCTCTGTAATTTGGGTTCAGTATCACATAGACTAAGTCTGACTCTTTCGTAGGAAAGTCCAAAGAGATTAATTTCCAAAGACACCAGAATCATGACAGTAAACAAAAGGGTTGAAGGGAAGTAACGTGTGTACAAAAATGGAACGCTGGATAGCGAAACAACACATCCGCTTTTAATTTTGAGGTTGTTTTTACTGTAACTTAGATTTGAACAGAGTAGTAGTAAGCTGTTTTGAAAGCTCTTAATATATTTTTAAGGAGAAACAGCCCAGTATGTCACTAATGTAAAACAAATTGAGATTCATTTGTGTAATAATTGTGTGACTGTAAGGATTTCTTTCCCCCCCACATAAATAGCTGCTAGCTGACATCTGCGAATGCTCTGACTCATTTTTAATATTTGTGTGAAGGCTTATTTTAAGATCTGATGTAACCATTCCTTGTGCTGTGTGTGTGTGTGTGTGTGTGTGTGTATGTGTGTGTGTGTGTAGGTAGCCTATCTGTGTAGGAGCCTGGACTGGTTGTGGGTGGTGAGAACACAAATGACAGTGGACTGGGATTTGGACATTTCCCATATGAGATGTTTGTCTCATAACACCAGGCAGGCTTCCCTGATGGTGGTGGTGGTGGTGGTGGTGGTGATTTGGGCCGAGACTTTAAAAGATTGGGTCGACATTTTAAGAAATATGCATATTCGCTTTCTTGCTGAGAGTTAGATGAGAAGCTCGATACCGCTCTCATGTCTGTACAGTCAACATGAAGCTACCGCTAGATAGCGAAGCATGGCATAAAGACTAAAAAACATTTTTTTACACTTTTGTGTTAATTAGTGAGCCAATTGAGTTAATTAGTGAGATAGTGAGCTAGTAGATGCACTTTGGACAGAGCCAGGTTAGCTGTTTCCCCATAACTAGTGTCTTAATGCTAAGCTAAGCTAACTAGCTGCTGGTGTTAACATCATATTCAGCGTGCAGACAGCGGCGGTATCAATCATCCTAACTATCTTGAGATTAAGAGGTGCTAGTAGACGGATTTTGCCACCTTTGGACAGAGCCAGGCTAGCCGTTTTCCCCCTCACTAAAGTCTTAATGCTAAAAGCAGCTACCTAGCTCCTGGCGGTAGCTTCATAATTAGCCTACAGATGTGAGAATGGTATCGATCATCTCGTCTTACTCTCAGCAAGAGAGCATTTAAAGCGTACTTCCCAAACATGACCAATCAGTCATTGAAGCGGCATGTAGTAATTGCTGTAAATGAATCCGATGACTTAACTAAATAAAAAGGGGTTTATAAACGCATACATGCAACCAAATACTCCTAAATATGGACATAATGGGTAGAGAGGCACCACAAAAGAAAAGTAGCTGTCTGGCTAAAACTGTTGCATTTACAGAACCACTGAATAATGTGTGTTTTCTCTGCAAACAGCAGAGAGTAGCAAGTGTACGAAAGCAGAGCAGAGGCACTGTGTTCGCTGCGCGTTGTTAAAGAGACAAATATGGGAGCGCGGGGATAACTGCTTGTGAGGGATTAGTACAGGATGTGCGGCAGGATGTTCGTATTTGCATGATGATAATGACGGTGCAGTAATTTGCCCTCAGTTTGATACGTAACACGGAGCCGTTAATTATCTCTTTGCTATCAGCTTCTTTTATTGCCGAGCTCTGATTGCTGCTCCCGCTGCGTGAAGCCTGGATGGGAAAGAGAGGGAACTCGACAACCTGTAAGCAGCTCCTTGGGAGGGCTCGAAAGAGGTGTGTGTGTGTGTGTGTGTGTGTGTGTGTGTGTGTGTGTGTGTGTGTGTGTGGCGGAGAGAGAGAGAGAGAGAGAGGGGGAGCGAGAGAGCTTTACCTCTTTTCTGCCTCATCACTCCCCCCTTCTCAACCTTCCCTTGCAGATTTAATGGGAATGATGCGATTTCTCAGCTTTTGTGGGCGAAAGAAATGACAAGAAGAACGGCAATTAGCACTTGATTTACCTCTTGGCGAGGTACAGCCAAGTTCACAACTGAATATATACTTACGTTTTGGACTACTTGTTGGACAAAACAAGACACCCGAAGACATCACTTTCGGCATTTCTTTTGACATTTCATAGACAGTTTATCGAGAAAATAACCGGCAGATTAACAGTCAGCTGCAGCCCTACATGTGATTTTTACCAAGTGTCTTCTGTTCAGATGTATTTTCGTCCTCGGTCATCTTCCTCCCCTCCCTCTGCTTCATCCTTGAGCCCTTCCTTCACGCCGTTGTCAAGGGCAACCGGAGGAAAGGAGCCGAATACAGTAACACTATCACCTGATTGGCGAGGAGAGGGGGGGGGGGGGGATCCAGCAGGTGTGTGTTCACGGCTGTTATTTTGCACGCCTGCGTTTTTCCACGCCACTGACCAACAGCTACAACCTGACAAAAAAACAAAACACACACACATATACAGGTGGAGGAGGGAGGCTGAGAAGCGCACACACACACACACAGTGTAAATGAAGTGAGTGTTGGCAGGCTCACAGCTAATTCAGCATGAATATTTAATCAACAGTAAACAAATGACTATTGCACTGAGTGATGCCTGTGTGTGTGTGTGTGTGTGTGTGTGTGTGTGTGTGTGTGTGTGTGTGTGTGTCTCGTTTTCACTGATAGAGGATTTTCACGTCACTAGATCTGAGCCAGCAGCAGTTTCTATCCCTCACGTGCAAAAGTAAAAAAAAAAAACCAAAAAAAAGGCATCCGATTTGATGACACCCACTCTCCGGCGTGGTCCGAGTTGTTCTTTTTTCCCCTTTGGCCTGTGATCCCTTCGATCAAACCTACTCGAGACCCAGGTTGTGGCCTTGATGTGGCCATTTGTTGTGCGCTGTTCAAACAAAGTGATTTCTTCTTTCATGTCACAAGAAATGGTTAAAGAAATGTGAGCTAAGTATGAAAAATGTAACGCTGGTCAAACATCATGTGACCCTCGAGGATGCATCTTTGTACGCCTTGGTGGGTCTCGAGCCCCAGGTTGAGAACTACAGAATTAAAAGGCTGATTTACTTTAGAGTCCCGGGAAACTGGGAATTGATGGGATGAAAGATCATGCGATATCACTACATGGGCCACGTTTAAACCCTGCTGTCAAACAAAGGCTAGCTGATGGAACCAAACAGCAGCAGTTAGCCCAAGTCAGTGCATCGGCAAAATGCCACACTGATGCCAAAAACTATTTAATAACTTCTATTAACCATGCAAAAATATATAGACAGTAACTGGCCTGATTTCAGTCAGCGAGAGCAAAGACAATACAAGTTCAAAATCCAGTCCTGTCTTCCTGCCAGCTTTGGCCACACAGCAGCATCCTCCTGTGTCTATGTGACATATTGAAACGCATCATTTGGACTCACTTCTGTCCAGCTCTCTGCAGCACGGAGGGCCGCCATAAAACATCTCCCTCATAAAGCCACTCAGAGACCAGCCAGGGCGTCTGCGCCAGCAATTCCTAGGCAGCGCTTCAATGAAAAGAAACACCTCGTGTTGGATATTGAAATCAATGCTGTAGTTCTTCCCCTCCACCTCCACCTCCTGCTAAGTGCTCCAACGTTGTCAAACGCTATTACGTTTAATTACATTTCTGCAAACTTTTTTTTTTTGCTCCTGTTGTTCCTCCTCCTCCTCCTCCGCGTTTCACGTTTGTCAGCATCTGGTTGTTAATTGGCGTCTCCTCGCGTGCACGCTCCCTCGCGCGCGCGCGTTATTTGCTCTCCGTTTAACCTCGGAACAGCGACTCGAGGCGACACAAGACAACCGCTTTCAAATCTCTCTCTCTCTCTCTCTGTCTGTCTCTCTCTCCTCCTCCACCTCCCTCCCTCTTCCTACCTGATTCAGATCCGCTCCGACGCTCTGCGTACGACCGCGTCTGTCTCTGCAAGCCGAGCACCGACCGGAGAGACCCGCACGCCGCCGCCGCCGCCGCCGCCTGACGAGCGACCCAGGCCGGGCAACAGGAGCGGGGGACACGCCGCCGCCAATTAACCTCCGGCGGAGGAGAAGGAGGACGAAATTAACGGGCGGAGGTAAATAACATCGACATTGCATCGACACATGAGGGCACCGGAGGCGGCTCATTTTGTGCAGAGGAGGTGTGACGGCGGCCGGTCCAGGTCTGACAGCTGAGCCGAGCCGAGCCGAGCCCGGTCGGCGAGCGTGCAGGAGTCGGCTCGAATATTGACGTCCGCCTCGCGTGTCCGCCGACAGGCCACGACGAAGCGGCGACACGCACGGAATGAATGATCGAGCCGAGAGGCGCGCGGCAGCCTGTTGTGCGCCCGCTCTGGGGTTATTTATTTTTTTTCTTTTGGTCCGGTTCATTTTTCGTCTTTTAGACCCGAAAGACGCAAAAGACGCGATTTTTACAGCCAGGAAAAACCTTCACGTGCTTGCGCAGTGGTCTGTTTTTAAGTGTGTGTGTGTGTGTGTGTGTGCGTGTTCAAGTTCGGTGTCATTGGGTGGGTGGGTGGGGGGGGACACACACACACACGTGCACGCCCGCCCGCCCGCGCACACACACACACACACACACACACACACACACGCATTCACTGCTGCGCGCTTAAAGACGTTCAAATCATATATGACACCCAAGCGGCCGCTCCGCGTGCAAGAGCGCGTGCGTTGATGAGTTGATGAGTATCTAATGTTTATTGTAACGCACTTTTCCTGCAATGGGCCATGTGATGATGGTCATCACTGTCATGGTTACCATCATCCTTGCACACGTGCTTTTCTTTTTCTTTTTTCGGGCTTCATCTTCTTCTTCTTCTTCATCATCCTCTTCATCGTCACGGTGGTGGTCTGTGCTGCTCCATCTCAAGCAGGCAGCACGGGCGCCCAACTGTGTAATAAAAAATTAAAAAAAAACACAAAACAAAAAAACCTCAAAGTGTTTTCTCACAAACGCAGGAAGAGGTAAAGAGGAACCGAGAAAGAGAAGTGGACGTCATTGTCTCTCTAACTGAAAGCGTGCGATGGAGGAGGAGGAGGAGGAAGAAGAAAGACTAATTATAGTAGTAGAAGAAGATGAAGTTGGCAAATACAGTTGCTTACATGTTCCTAACCTTACAGCAAGGGAGCTGAAGCCCCCCCCCCCCACTTCCCCACAAAAAAAAGAACTCCAGTGAGCTTTTCTCTTCTAATGAATAATTCATCCCTCCATCTTTTCCAGAGTTGGCCCTGGATAGAGAGATCGGCGAGAAGGAGGAGTGTGGCGTCCCGGAGCCTGCTGTCCCGCCCGTCCCCCTCATCCTCTCTTCCTCTCTTCCTCTCCTCGGCCAAGCTTTCACCTCGCCAAACTCCACTCTTTCCTCATCCATCTCTCCTCCTCCTCTTTTATTCAGAAGCCCTCCCCGCGCCCCTCTTCTTCTCGCCAACTGGCGCCAAAACTTGTGCATCCACTTCTACATCTTCCTCCTCACTGCCTCTGTGTCCCCCCTCCCCCCTCCCCTCTTCCTCCACCTTCGGCTGACTGTGAGCTCGCCATGGCTTCCAAACTAAACCCCAACGTCCTGTACGTGGCAGATCACGGCGAGTCGCTGGGGTCGCCCCAGGCGGACTCTGAAAGGACTCACATTGTAAGTGCCGTTCGATCCACGTTTAAAGCTGCAGACGCTAATGTGAAACTATGGCTAGTGTGCAAAGTGGGGCTGCAGAAGGGGAAAGTGTCATAAATCTCTGTGATAAAACACCACAGATTTACGCTGAGGGCGAATACTCTATGGATTGCAGATTTGCTTTATACTTGTAAGAAACTTGCATGTTAATTGCACAACTTACTTGTTGTGTTTTTTAAACTTTTTAGCAGCTTAATTTGACCTGCAGCCTTAGAGGAGGGCTTTTTTTTTTTTTTTTTTTTTACGTGAGCTGGGGAGATTTCACATCATCTCAACACTGGAAATCTAAATATTTAACATATGTGGTTAAAATGTATGCAATCATTTAAATGATAGCTTTTGTGAGGGTCTGTTTGAGAACTGCGCAATACTGGTGTTTCAGTCCGACACCTGCCGGGTTCCCGCAGAGATTATATGAACCCAAACCTGCAGGGTAAATGAGACCCATACTGCTGCAAAAGACATCTTTTAGAATATGTGAAAATAAGTGTTTTTAACAACTTAAGCAGTTGCGATTACACGGCATCTCATGGCCTAATTATTGTGAAAGTGAGCAGTCGAATCTCAGCACACAGGAAGTGATGAATCAAAACGCAACCCATGCGTTAGTAATGTGGGCATCGGAAGGAACAAGTCGAGAAGCCCATTCATTTCCACTAAGGCTAAGTAACCGGGGATGTGTCGACAAGCACGTTGCTCAAGAATCTTCGGTGGTCATGCTGTACGTGTAGGCATCTTAGTTTCCCATCCAGTGTGATTTTAAGAACACCGCCTTGCAAAAACGGCTGAGAGTGACTCCAGACATTCAGTCGTACAGGCGTTTTTATTTGCAACACTACAGGAGCAAGTCGCCTTCTCAAAAATGATCCACGGAAAACTCTGAAGCAGCAGCTGCTGCTGATGACCCAGAGGGTTGCGTCGATTTAATATAATGAACAGTTAAAATAATGTATCCCTGTTTTTTTTAGACCATCCTGTTGCAAACAACTGAAAGAATGAAAATACAAAACATTTTCAGAAACTTTCACAAGATTTCAAGGTCTCTTCAGATGTGATTGGGGCAGCTTGAGCTTGATGACCCCAGTATTTCTAAAATCACGGCCACGGCTCTGCTTCCAAGTACTTTTATTGGCTGTTATTCATTATTTCTGCATGGCAAATTAATGTTTTTGGAGCGAATTTTTAAGTTTAAGTTAGCTATGTTGTCATATAGTGTTTTCTAAAAGCAACAGCAAACTTGGTAGCTGCAGATCACTATAGCTGACTGAAGCGCTCACGATCACTGGAATAGCATCCTTACCAACCAAACACCATGCGAAAAAGAAGAGTTTCTTCTAAATCTATCGCTAAACATTTTCCACTACATTC
The DNA here is from genome assembly GCA_036023855.1 of Gadopsis marmoratus. Classification (NCBI taxonomy): domain Eukaryota; kingdom Metazoa; phylum Chordata; class Actinopteri; order Centrarchiformes; family Percichthyidae; genus Gadopsis; species Gadopsis marmoratus. The sequence goes on from JAVQJF010107140.1 coordinate 22,713, forward strand.
AGTGCATTTTAAAAGGAGGGAATTTGGGTTACTGGTGTCCCATCCCATGATTCGGGTTGGTGAAGATCTCAGAATTCAGTGAATTTCTGCTTTTAAAGGGCTTCGGATGTTGTTTTATCCAACGCAAACTTTGCCCTTCCGCCCTCCTTCCAGGCCGGAGACGCTGGAGAAGAGTCGTCAGACAGCGACGGGGAGCAAGAAGAGACATCGCACAAGTTGATCCGCAAAGTGTCGACCTCGGGGCAAATAAGGGCCAAGGTAGGAAAAGACGAAGAGTGAAAGAGAAGATGTGTGTGGAGGAGGGGTTGCAGCCTCGGCAGTGTTTTATCCATTAAACAGGGTTCCCAGAGGAATTCAGGAATATCACTGAGTCTTAAAGTGTCAGGAAATATCAGTTTTGCAGCTGTTTTTGAATCATTGTGCCTCTTTTGCGAGCTTTTTCTTTCTTTTTTCTTTTTTACTTTATACATATTAAAACAGGACTTGTCCCCGTGTAAAAAGCGACATTAGCAAACCAGGGAGGAATAAATGTCTTAGTTAATGGAAGTGCTCTTCACTTATTTAGGGGAAGTCATGGGAAAGTCATGGAACGTTTCATTACGGCCACGCTAGGAACCCTGCTTAAACATCTGAGCTGCTCATTTATTTAAGGGGTTATATAAACTTTTAAACATCTCATCTGGATTTGGAGCCACTTGCCTTTAAACTGAAGACTTGAAGGCTCTTTCACTTTATCTTTTCTCCGTTCTATTGTCTTTCTTCGTCAACACTCAAATCAGACATTCGATCGAATCCGACCCCTGTATGTGTCCGCTGAGGTCAGCTGACTTCCTGTTCAGGCCTGGCCCACTTCCTGGCTGCGTCATGTTCCTCTCTTGCTGCCGCTGTGATGGCGAGTTGTGTTCGCGGCTCCTGATAGCAGATTGGACATAATCACACAGTCTGTTATTGGACTTCTGATAGCTGCTTGTTGGCCTCTGCTCTGTGTTTTACAGTAAGATATTGACAATTTGATATTAGCCTCTTACTGGCAAATCCACTGTCTCTCTCTCACACACACACACACATACACATGCCTCATTAGGTATTGATCCAAGCTATTATCCACAATGAGAAACGCATTACTTTCAGTGCACAAATGCACATGACAACTGTGCGTGTTGAAATCATTATCCATTGCCTGCATTGACTGTCGACTTCAGTCAATCACGTGGAGATCAATAGGAAATGCAGGACACCTGGCCCAGCCCCCTGTCGTCATGGGGACGGTATCCCATAATGCCACGTTTGTTCCTGGAGCAGATGATATTGGGTATCAGTCTGATATTGATTGGCCAATCTCACCAGGTGTAATGTGGCGGTTGAGGGTGATGTGCACGCCCATTTAAGTAGATGGTTGCCATGGTTTCAGGGTCTTTGGGCAGGATGTGGTGGGGGCGGGGGGGGTTGGTTATAGATGAAAGTCATGACCACATAGTAGTAATTTTGCCTTTTTGAGTGTCACCCGTGTATTTTCTTTCTATCTTTTATATCAGGTCATTTTTTATTTTAAAAAACTTGATTAATCTAAACAAATGTGTTAAACAGTGTACATGTCAGATACAATCATATTAAAGGAAATATAAAATAGAAAGGACATAATAAAACATAAAGACAAGAAAAAATTATTTTAATTTATCTTAATTGCCATTTTTGTTGTAACCCAACACGTAAGAGGACATGAGTACATACATTACATTTTTAACAAAAATATGTTCCCATTAACATCACATTTACAATAAAATCAATTTACATTCACAATATATCGGGAAATATTTGACGGAAAGTTTAAAATTGTGTTCACTGTATATTGTTGAAAAAACAGGAAAATCGCACCAAAGTTTGGCAGGTAAAGTTACAATTGCAAAAGACACAAGCAAGTCGTTCATTGAGCATTTCTACGTGTACGTTTATGTAGGTAGGGCTTTGAAATGTATTTCTGTAAGTCGTACTGGGTGCTAATGTGACAGGAAAGTTTTTTTTTTAAACTTTGTCGTCCTGCAGCTCCGTTCCTATTGGCCGGACGTCGGATTCACCAGCTGTCAATCGAATCTGACAACGCTATAATTAGTTTTGTGTGTGTGTGTGTGTGTGTGTGTACCTACAGCCATGTGACTTAGATTAAGATAGTCATTGACTCTGGGATTATTCTGTAGTGCCAACAATAGCGAGAGCGGATTAGCATGTTTGTGTATTCCTTTGTTAGTCTACACGTGGGTGAGTGCATTTATTTATTTGTGTGTGTGTGTGTGTGTTTGGCTGCATTGTGCTAAAACGCTTAATGCTGAACAGCCTCTTGGTCCCCTGTTGCCTCCCCTCTTTTTGTCCCCCCCGCCTGTTACCGTACTTGTTAGGGTGGCCGTCTGTTGGCGCACTTGTTAAGAAGGTGCTAATTCTCATCAACTGTGACACGACACCCTGACACCGTTTAGATTAATTCAGTTCCTCACCCACAAGTCTAAATAATTATACAGATGCAGCGGTAGCCCTCGGAAGACTGGAGACGTCCGTGTTGGCGGTAATTAAAATGTCTTTTGGGTTTAGAGGCGAGGTTTTTGATACTGCGGCATCAGTAGTCATAAGAACTCACTGAAAGTCTCTTTGGGATGTGAGTATAATAGCCGTGATTTCAGACTGAATAGTTATATTTTTAGGGGTTTGAGTTAGAATGTATTTCTTTAAGTACAAGTTCATGAAAATGTTTTTTTTTTTTTTCTTTCTTCATGTTAAGCCTTCAGGAAATGACATTTAAAGCATCGACAATTCACACCCTTAGCCTTTTGGGTTGATCTCATAGGCAAATGCACACACTGTAAATGTTGTGTTGCTGACGATATTTTATAGCCTGCGATGCAACAACCAAAGTGGATGTGGATGCCGGTAGACTCCGATGACTAGATGGGGCCGATGTAGATTGATCTGCTGTACTTGTTTCACTATTTGCACCAGCCGGTCTGTGCAGAGGTGGTAAGATCTCGACCCAACCTGCAGCAAAGAAAAAAGGACCTATATAGACCTTATGTTTCATTTTTGCTATAAGATAAATCTCTTTGCACACCGGCGATGTTGACGAATAAACGACACGAAAATGCGGAAGGCTCACCCGAGAATGTTTTGCGTTAAAACTATTCATGCCGGCCGGCAGCGATGTGAGTTTCAAAAAGCTTCCCGTATTTGATTTAATATGACGAGCCAAACCTCTTACGGCACCGTTGCCTTGCCTACCAACTAGGACAAAGGAGGAGGGTTAGACGGCGAACAAACTACAACGGCGTCCTCTCTGGCGCCAACTCCCCTCAAAGGTCAGCGCTATCAAGATGTCTTCAAGATTGGTCGGTGGCGCAAATTCACAAAAATTTAAATTTGACAAAAATGCTGCCGTGACTGGACTTTATTGTACTGCTGTGCGGGGAGGGGACTTCGGACTCTCTGACTGATGGTGTGAGTGTGGTGCGTTTTTTAAATCGTGTCCAGCAGCCTCGTCGCGCTCGTCGCAGGAAGCAGCTGCTGGCTTGTGGGAAATGGACGTGATGCAAAATTTGAGAAACAGAAATTCCCGCGCGCACAGTGACTTTTTAATTTTTGTGCACACGAGTCGTTTTAAAGGACAAATTGTCGGTTGTGTGTGTGTGTGTGTGTGTGTGTGTTTTGAGAGCGACCTGTGACCTCCTGATTTTACTTTCTTTCTTTCTGTCTCTCCGTCCCTTTGTCTGCCTCTGTCTACCTCCAGGCTCAGTTACATAAGGTTTCACACTCTTTCTTTTTCCTCCTTTTTTCCCATCCTCCTCCTCCTCCGCCTTTTGTTTGCCTTGCTCTCATTTACTGGTCGGTTTGAGTGGTGACCAACAGGTAACAGTACTTTTTTTTTGTTGTTGCTTTGGACCCAAACCCCCACTATATTTGTTCTTTTTTCTATCTGCATCTCGCTCACAGAGCAGAAATCTGTGTGGGTGTTAACTGCAACGGAGATGAGGATGCGTTATAGGTGTGTGTGTGTGTGTGTGTATGTGTGTGTGGGACGGTAAACAGAAATGAGGAGCGTGCATGAGTGTGTGGGATGGCCTGTGTGTGTGTGTGCGCTTTGATTTATGCCCTTGGCTTGATGTGATACAGCTGCATGTGTGGGTCAATACTGAGAGAGAGAGGTGGAGGGAAAGATGGAGATAGACAAAAGGGAGAAAATTAGTAAGTGGAAGAGGGAGGAGAGAGGTGGAGGCAGAGTGGCAGGGAGAGTCAGAGTTATATAAGAAATCCACACAGCAAACGGCCAGCTCTAATACCCATATTTACCCTCACAACAGGTTGGCAGCACTGTAGAGGAGGCGGCCTGACTATTTAAGACGTGTTGTTCAGCCGCCTGGTACAGCGATTGCACAAAGCGCTCAATGCGTCCTCTACCTCCCATAAAGCATTTAGGAAGTCATTTTCCTGAATGTCGGCTTTTTTTGTCTTTACCTGCCTTTTTACGTTATCTTTGAGGTAGAACATAGCGTCAATGAAGCACGGAGGGGTAGAACAAGGTTTAAAAGCGCATGAACGGTTATTACATATATGAAAAGGTAGACAACGGGAGCTTTCAATGAAAACAGAAAACTAATTGTCAGAATAACAAAGTAAGCAAGTAGGAATGTCCTAAAAATGCTAAAAGTGGGCGCTAAAGCCTAGCAGATGAATAATTAAAGACCTAAAGGTGTATTTCAGATTAATTTAGGTCGATCGCTGGCTACTTCCCAGTAAATTCAAGTCTTCAAAACACAACGCAGATCAATTATTCTGCTCATGGGACCCACTCAACAAGTGCAACAAGTGGATGAACTTAGTCCCGGAGCCAGATCAGCTCTACGAGCAAACGGCACATGCTGACGAGCGTCACAAAATAGCAGATAAATGGATATTTCTTCACAGGTTAAGATTCGGATACCTCAGTTAGCTACAATCTTTTGGTCTTTTGTCTGTTTGATGGAGGCTGCAATCTCTCTGTGACTATGACCACAATGCTACTTCAGTCAGGCTTATGATTGGCTCCAAGTTACGTTGGGGACTAAACCTAACTGTGTTCCCGTGTGGCGAGTCTTTTATCGTGAGCCCCGGAGACGCCGTGTAGCAAAGGTTTCGCTGACTCGCAAGCGTGTAGCCGAATGCAGCACGAAGAAAAAAAGAATCTCCGGTTCAAATTATACCCGTCTTTATGTTGACTCTTTCTTTACATAAATAAACCTCCAAAAACGTCTGTTAATTAAAAAGGTTTCTTGGCAGGTGGCTGCAGGAGGTGAGCCAGACTGTTAATTTACAAACCTCCTCCGATGAGCGGTCACAGCTAGCTACAGCTGGGAAAATATAACGACGCCGAACAAAAGTGTCTTTAACGCTTTTCGCCAATTATTATAAACAAGAAAAAGCATAAAAGAATGTTAATGGTCATGTCTTTTTAAAGTTCAGGGCTCGTGCAAAGTCCCGAAAGTTTCGGAAAATGTTTAATTTTCATCCGCTACGTTTTCAAGGTTAGGGATGTGCTTGGATTCAAATATACTCTGTGTTTCATCATCCAGTTTCACGTCTTGTATTGTGACGACGATCTATGACCTGCCATGATCCACAATGGACACAGTGTGTGTTATTGATTCGCTATGATGAAATTACAATACACAGGCTGTTGATCATACATGCGTGAGTGTATTCAGCCATTCACGTTGAGGCTAAAAGTCAGTCTGTCTCCCTGACTGACTGGTGTTTCATTAACTGGAGCTGTTCAACTCAGTTTCTATTGATTTGACCTCACGTTGCCCTGAGACGTCACACCATACGAACAGGGGACTCTGGGGGGGGGGGGGAACCCTCCACTTTTACATTCGAGGAAAGTACAACGTCCTTAAAAAGATCCGAAGGAAAGAGTCCAACGTGCATTTAGGTTCTCAGAAAAGGCTTTCTAAAAGTGTCTCCCTGACAAAACTGACCCCAACGGTTCCTTTCAATTTTGTGACGAGTAACATTTTCTCACACGTTCATTATTGTGAACGTCTCATTGTGGAAGTGAAACTGACTATAATATGGGATGTTTTAGATTGAGTGTCTGAAAACACAACTGAGACTGTTTTGTATAAACTGAATTATCGCTGATTCCGAGACTGGATCTATTTTTTGACAGTCATGGTTGACTGTTTTGGGTTTCGAACTGCATAAAAAAAAAGTGGAACTTACTTGAAGCAAGCGACTCACTCAAAATGCCTTTTGTCCACTTTTGGAGTCTCTATATTTTTAAAAAAGAGGAAACATTTGTTCTTATTTTGACTCTGCACTTCACTTCCTATCTGTCCTATCTGTTTTTACACCCTCTTTTCAGTATTTATCTTTTATGTCCCGACTTATTTCAATTCCTCTTTCACTGCCGCCACCTGGTTGTGCTTTTATTCCTGCTCGCCTTGATGTGTCCATGCTCGCTGTCTCTCTTCTCCGGCCGCCATTGTTCATCGTCCCGTCCTTCCTTTCTTTGCTTTCATCCCGTCCTCCCTTCATCTGTCTACTCTGTTGCTCAGCACCTCTCGCATTTTTCATTTCGCCCGCCGTCTCTGCTCGCTGTTCAAGAAGTCTTTTCGTTCCTGACGCACTTTCTATCTTTCGTGATCAGTCTAACTTGCTTCCTTTTTATTACAAATTAATCAATATCCATCAGCGCGGGCGGCACATGAAACGAGCTTTTACTTGTATTGTAGAGTAAATTCTTCTCCGATTCAGTACCTAGAGGGGTGTTTTTGTTCCCCAATTCCTTTTGTGATCGATTTAAACTAGTGAAAGATGCTTGAAAATTCCCAAAATACTGTTGAAGTTTACCTGCTTCTTCCAGAGCTTTCGCCCATATCACAAGGGCTTCGATAGTAGACGACATTTGCTCAGTTATTGAATAAATCGTCAAGACAACACAGACTAAAAACACCAGAATAATGAAACGTTGCAGTGCTGTGTGACGTCTGAGCACCAACTCCATTGACTGAAGAAGACCGTGTGATACGGTCAAAAGCTGGAGAACACATGCTTTAAATCCTAACGAATGCTATTACTGTCACTCGAGGCTTTTCAGTTACATTTTGATTTAGACGTCAGGTGTTTTCTTTTTTCGATGGCGAAGGCAAAGTATATCCAGTATAGGGATAAAACTTGGTGGCCACAATCTAACTTTTTGTGGCCATGGACCATAGAGCCATGGTTAATGTCGAACCCTGCTCTGAGTTTGTAGCTAAGTGCGTCGCAATCAACATTGTCGACTCACCCAAGTAAGCTGCCCATTGCAAAGTGAGCGTGGCACGTTGCCGGGAATGGACTCTTATTATGAGAATAAGCCGGTTTGATGTGTTTTTATGATGTCAGTCACCGCCCTCGATGAGCAAAAGTGTCTACACCTTTTCATTCAGGCGCTCCTCTGAGAGTCACAAATGGTTGTTTGACCACGGTCTTCTATCTATCCGTGGTATCTTTTTAAAAGATACGAAAGTGGGGGGACCCGACAACAGCAGATCATCAGAAGGCAAATGTCAAACAATACAGACGAAAACAGCTGCAGTTTGTCTTGCCCCTGTGAGCTGCCGTCACATCTCTTGTGTTTCACTTCCAAAGCTGCTTTAATGAGACTTCTTTGCGTCTTAACACCGTTTCGTGAGGCCTCACCGCCAAAGCCACGTAGTTCGTCTCACGGTGAACATGAACGGCACACAGATTTATATCGGCGGCAAAAGGCGTGTGAAGGTGGAGTCTACTTGCCTTCACGTCCTCGTATTGATCTCGCTCCATCTCCCGATCACTCTCCTTCTCCCTCCCGCTGGTCTTCTTTCAGTCCTCCTCCCCTGGGCTGCGCCTCCCTGTCTTTCTCTTCTCCATCTTGCCCCGTCATTCCTCCTCCCTCCTGTGGCTGCAAAGTCTAAACCACCATTAGGCTTCAGTCTGCAACAGGCCATTAAGGAAAGTGTGTGTGTGTGTGTGTGTGTGTGTGTTTCAGTGTGTGAGAGACAAAGTTGATGAGTTATCTACAGAGGCTCTGTCTAACATAGTGAAACTCACTTTGGAAATGTGATAATAATGAGGAGATGACAATATCTTGTGTGTGTGTGTGTGGACTGTCCATCACTTCCTTGTCTCTCTCTGCTGTTGGCTGGTTAATGGAGACTGAGTTTTGATCAGAAATCCTTTCTGTGTCGGCGAGTTATGACGTTCACTCAGCTGCGTTCGGTTAACGAAAGCTACGTCGTTTGAAATTAGCAGCGAGGTACATTTCCTTGTAGTTATTTCTCTAATGCGTGCAAGTGTTTCCTCTAGATGTGCAATGCAATCTAGCACATTTGTTGCATTAGCATGGCTACTTCTGTTGGCTCTGTCCGTTAGTTCCAGCATTAAATGTTTAGCTGCAAATTCTAGTAATGCGATGCGGAAAATGCGCCGCAGACTGTCTGTTTTTCGTGAGACGGCGTCTGTTTTTGACTTTCGCTTTGCAAGAATGGAAAAATAATTCACCTGTTGGGGGGGGAGAAAAGACAACAAAGAATGTGAGTCATTCAGCTGAGAGCACTTTATTTGACTTCACACTTCATGCTGTGCACGTTGGGTCTGTTAATGACACACAAGAGGCCATTTTTCTCCGGGTACAGTTTGTCCAGTCACACGTTCACACCCGTACTTCTCTGTCTTCTTTGTCTTTTTTTCTTTATCAGTTTGCTTATCTTACTTGTTTTGGTTTTACACTTCTGTTAACCTCTGGGGTTGTTTTCTCTCTCTCTCTCTCTC
>JAVQJF010107148.1:0-10280 GCA_036023855.1 Gadopsis marmoratus
GTGAAGAAATTGCATTAACCATATTTTTTAGGCTTCAAGGATAAAACCAGTGCAAACATTACTTTGTTGGTTACAAGAAAACTCCACATGGCATCTTTAATGTTTTAAGCCCCTGCGATGGTTAAATGCCGACGTAAAGTGAAATGGCTCTGATGTTGTGTTGTCGCTGCTTGCAGATTTGCCAGAAGATCTTCCATCACCAGCGGATGTTAAACAGACATGTCAAGTGTCACAATGAGACCAAGAGACACCCGTGCAGCTTCTGCGGCAAAGGCTTCAACGACACCTTTGACCTCAAGAGACACGTACGCACGCACACAGGTAGCTGCACACGTCTTTCGTGTTTACTCACGCTTGTATAAACACACGTGTAATAAGAAAGGAAAGCATGTGACGATTTTTTTCCCCCCGTTTTCATGCAGGAGTCCGTCCTTACAAGTGCACGCTCTGCGACAAGGCCTTCACCCAGCGCTGCTCCCTGGAGTCCCACATGAAGAAGATCCACAGCATCACCCAGAAGTACGCCTACAAGGAGCGACGCAACAAGCTGTACGTCTGCGAGGAGTGCGGCCACACGGCGGGAACCCAGGACGAGCTGCTGATCCACCTCCACTCGCTTCACCCCGACAGTCACCTGCTGAAGGGGAAGGCTGCGAGGAGAGCGGGTGGAGGAGGACGAGAGGAAGGCTCGGTCGGGGGGTCAATGCCTGGCTCTCCTCAGGGAGCTGACAGTGATGATACCACTGGATCAGGGGAGCAGTAGATGGGAGGAAATCCTGGAAGATCATCAAAAGCAAAAACTCAGGGGAGATGGATGAAGGATGGATGCAAAGTTAATGTCTGTATATGTGTGTGTACGTGCATATGGATTTGGGTATCTGTATATAGTGCAGACTGCAACGTTAAATGAAACAATGCACCAACAAAACCAAATTGACTAATATATGTGTTTTTTTACATGGGATCATGATGTGGATGAGCTCATTAACATGTGTGACAATACCTACATATTTCTCTTCATTTGTTTTGCATGTGACTATTACCCGTGGGCTTCTCTGTACAGCAAAAAAAGACACGTTTTTCTATGAAAAAAAGTACTTTTTGTTCATTAAAGGGAGTAATATATTACATGAGAATGAGTTTTCTTTTTTGTGCTTTCATACATACATTCTGGTTCAGTGGTGCTTGAAGTTAACTGTGACCTATTGGTTGATAGGTGGTGTGGTTCAAGGCCATTGAAGTGCACTCAACAGCACTACTGTTGCATGATGAGGACTTTGAAATTTTAAACAGGCAATTTAATTGGCTACAAGGTTTGAAACTGAACGCCCTGACAACCCGCTGTGGGGCTCACACATTTCCCATGAGTTCACAAATGTGAACTTACAGAAACGACCAAGTACAACAATATGCTCCATGTTGTAAATGATTAGCCGAAACCGTTACTTTCATTGAAACTATTAGGCCTGTCAGTGTAGGCCAATGTGTGACAAATGCCTGGTATGATTGTCCTCTCAATCTCTAAAGTTAACGATTAATCCTGTAATTTACAGCCCGTGTGGGCGTCAGCTCAGGTGGAAATGGTTCCCTTTTCTGCAAAATTAGTCGCTGCATAGCTTAGCTTAGCATTAAGACAGGAAACAGGGACAAACAGGTAGTCTTGCCCTTTTCAAAGGTAACAAAAGCAACCGACCAGCACGTCTAAAGCTCACTAATTAACACTTTATCTTGTTTGTTAAACCCCTACAAAACCAAAGTATGGAAATATCACATTGCACTTTCAGGGGGGGGGGTTACCTGTATGTGCAGAACTATTTTAGTCTTGTTGTCGCCGTCTGGCTGCCAGGCAGCCAGCAGAGACTTCACGCAATCGAGGAATAGCCTTGCAGCATTTCCCAACATGTGGAATGTCAAAATGTCAGTTAGTTTCCAAACCTGACAGTTAATTGACTAATCTGTTGATTGTCATGGCAGGACAAACACAGAACGGCCTCAGAGGTCAAACTTGGATGTGATTGATCGAAATCGAAAGGTGATTAACTGAAGAGGAGTCTGGACATTAATTCGTGCTTCATAAATTCTGGGCAAAAAACTTTCATGCGTTCAGGTGTTACATGGCCGGTTAATTCAGTTGGCGCTAATAACTCTAATGTCGTATGTCTGATCTCCGTACTGGCCAATATTTAGAAAGGACTTATTCATAGTTAATAATCACATAGCAGGCAGTTATGGAAGTTTCTACACCAACAAACAATAATCCTCCTGTCACTTAAATATGCAATTTCTGCCCCCATTTGCATACATATCCTGACCTTAACAGGTGCATGCAACAGTAAATCCAGTTTCATGCGTGCATGTGCATAGATTGCCAACATATTATAACAACTTGTTATATTAGTTCAAATGCGTATATCAGGTAGATTAAGGAGATGTTCAGGTCTATAACGGTAACACATTGAGACAACTGACACTGCATTTCATCAACTTTACATCCAGTTAACTTCCAAATTGCTCTAATAAGTGGGCTGATTCTGAATAAATAATCAATAGAAAGTAATTAAGGATACAAGGAAAACAGTATATATTTACGTTACAGCATCCAAGTGACGAAACTGTTGCTACAGGCACAAAACGAATTACTGGTGTGATTGTCTGTTGACATATGTAGAGCTGTAAATCCATGTGGTCACATAAGGAATTATGTTTGTTTGGTAGACACATGTCACACCCTCTAAAATAGTACAGTTGTGATTCATAATAATTTCAGCTGTAACATTTATTGTGGTTTCCTTTTATTTTACTTTTCAGTCCAACAAGTCAGCCTCATTTTGCAACATTAAATGTGTCTTTATGGCCTCAGCAACCAGCTTCATTTCAACACAAAAGTGTCAGTTAATTGTGCTTTACCTCTTCAAACTGTGTGTGAGCGCATGAAAGGTGGCTGTTAAGCACTAATTATGCTACTCCCCCCCCAAACCTCTGACTGTGTGCTACAGAGAGAGAGAGAGAGGTTGTGGTTGGGAAGGGTGAGGTTGGATTCTTGGTCTCTGTCGGGTCTTGTTGGCAGATTCCTGCAAACTCTCTTCAGCCTGAGGATACATGGAGGCGGATTCAGGTAACAGATAACGGTCTTGAAAGTTAACTGACACATTACTGAAGTTTGACCTTTTTTTTTGTTTGTTTATTGATTTTTAGTTGTCATTAATTTATGTATTTATTTATTCATTCTTTTTTTTTTCTGGATGAGATGGTACGTAGAAAGGAAACAATTAGAGCAGCCAGTAACTTTTTCAACATATATATAAACATGTGAGTTTTGTTTTAAGATAAAGATAAGATTTATTATGTATCAGTCAATTAATAAATTCCTTATTTAATTCATTAATTATTGTTTATTAAGTAATTACTTATTCATGATAGCGACCAATCTGTTTATTTCCCTGTTTTCTAATTTTCCCATTCATTCATATATTTGTTAATTTACTCTTTTGTTTGTATTTTTCAATGCTAACTTCGCCGGCAGATGGCACTGTTCGCATCATTGCCCCTTACCCTGTCTTCCTTTGTCGGTCACGTGACTACTGTCAACAAGGAAGTGCGCTTGTGTCTTTGAATCCAAGGCGCCAGCAACTGCTGCACACTCACAAGTACAAGGTGAGTCGAACTTCCAGCCACAGACACGAGTCACCTTTCTGTTTCGGTGCTAAATCTCTCTACACATGTTGTTTGCTACTTTTAAATGTGGTGGCATGTCGGCGAAAACGTTCAAATTGCTAGTTAGGGTCTGCTAGCATTAGCGTATGCTAGCTAAAGTTGCCGGAAACGGTTATTAGCGCCGTGTTCGCTTCGTAGTTCATCATGGTAGGTGGAAGCAGCCACATGTTGTCAGTCTACCGTGTAATGTCCCTCCTGTCAGATCCAAAGGGATGCCAACTTCTGAGCCGGTCCGGTTGGGTCGTAAACGCGCCCTGCCCTCCTGCCCGAACCCGCTGTTCCTCCAGTGGCTCACCGAGCTGCGGGACGAGGCCAGAGAGAAAGGACTGAAGATCCAGTACACCTACCAGAAGGTCAAGAGTCTGTTGATCAGACTTTAGTTTCCATTTCTGTTTTTGCGCCTGTTACTGTTATGTATGTACTTAGTTACTGGCTAGGATATAGATCTATTTAAGAAGATAGAATAAAGTAAAACAGAGCTGGGAATACTATGCCCTATAATGTGAAAAGTATGGGGACGCTCCTGTGCAGGATCAATGGTCACCAATATGCTGCTACAGACCAGTTATTTTTAAGTGCAGCCAAGAATCTCAGAGTTAAAAAGGCATTGCGAAATTGAAAAATTTAGAGGAAATCAATGGAAAGCAGAAACAGATCTTAATTCAGGTGTGTCTTTGTCTTTTCCCAGGCCATCAGCTCTTTGAACAAGTATCCGTTACCGCTCCGAAACGCCAAAGAGGCAAAGATCCTCCAGAACTTTGGAGACGGTATCTGTAAAATACTGGATGAAAAACTGCAACAATACTATAGAGAGAGAGGTAAGAAACAGATGGATAGATTTCTGTTTGCATTAACTGATGGATAGATTGCATTTTAGCTGTCTCTTGTTCTGTCAGACATGACATTGCAAGGAGACTGAGCAGTTGCGATTTTATGAAGTGGTGTTTCTGCAAAACACTAGAACAAAAACTACAAATACATTACAGAGAGCGAAAAGAGAAATAAAGATCAGTCAGTGGAATAAGTGGTACTGTAACTATCATAGAGATTATTTAAGAAAGGGATTGATGGCTGCAGTGAAAGAGGGATAGACTAATAGACATGGTAATAAGCTAGAACAGTATAGGTGGATAGACTTTAAAATGTCTTAATTCTACTGCTGCTGTAGTGAGAAGTAACTTCACCAGAGTCACAACCAGTCAAAACAAAATAACACACAACATCTAACTTATCTGGAGCTATTCAGTCATTACTCCAGCTCCTCCATCTTCACCTTTTTTTTCTCTTTACATCTTCTATAGGTCTACAGGCTCCTATTCACTCTCTCCCTGAAGGAGCGCCCCCTCCTGGCAGACAGGACCACAACAGCCTGGCTCCCTCCAGAAAGGTAAATAGGCCACATTGGGACAGAGTCGAACCAAACAGTATGTTTTCACCAAATACCTGAGGATTAGTCAAACATGTGGCACTCACACACAGAGGAGCAGGAGTATTTGGAGTTCTGATAAAAAGCCTTTATTGGTTACATGGCTGGTTCATGACAATTCAACAGGTCTTCATCAGCAATATCTGGTCTGATTACTGCTTTTAGATGATGCAAAAATCCCAAATAATATCTTGTCAAATAGTGTCTCACGTCCCACAGCTCTAAATCTGTACACAGTGTGATTGTGTGTTCTTCTAACCCTGACAATCTCGTGAAATATGTGAACAGGAAAGTGTAAAGGAGGGATATTTCCCTTACTACTAATCAAAGAGTAAATATGGTAAACTAAAAACCTCTTTATGAGCAGCAAACTGCATCATTCTTTCAGCGATAAGAGGAAAGTAAAATGCATTTTCTTTACGTGGATTAGTTGAGTGTCACGGTGTGAGCTCTAACATTTTACTCATTTTCCTGTGATCCATCTTTCTTTGTAGAAGAACGCAGCGGGGGGTCAGGGGAAAGATGGAGGAGGGAGGAAGAAGAAGAGGGAGTACGTACCCCAGAAGAGGTCCGGGGGTTACGCTGTACTGCTCACCCTCTACAGACAGTCGCAGGTACACCTTTCTCCATCACTCTAAGCCGAAGTACTGCATCGTGTCAGTAGTGTAAATCACATGTATCATCATCTCTCTCTCTCTAGATGCCAGGTAGTAAAGCCTATATGTTTAAGATGGAGCTGCAAGCAGAAGCTCAGCATCTCTGTGATAAGTCTTTCACTGCCGTGAGTGAAACATTGTTTATAACACAACATACCCAGGCCACCCTTTTGCTCATGTTAATCGCTGGTATTGATCTTGCTCTCTGTATAGCTTCCTGTTCAGTAGGTTTATTTCAAAATGGATTCTTTTTACTTAGTCTCCCTCCTTCATTCTGACTGTCTGTAGCCAGATCTAGGCAGTAAGTACACGGCCTGGTCTTCAGTGAGCACTCTGATTCAGAAGAACCTGGTGATAAAGACCCACAACCCTGCAAGGTACACAGGAAGCACACACACAAGCAAGCGAACACACCTCAAACACACATAGCTGTCTGTTGATTTTCATCACTGTTTGTTTCTTTTTGTTGAATGTATTTTTAGTCCCGTTAATTATATAAAAACAATGGAGCTGACACATGTGAAGCACGGCCAAAGCTAAGTCAGTTCAGTTCAACCCAGAGTGGAGATGAGGCCTAAAAACAAGATAAATTTTTCCCAGTTGATATACGTGTCTCTCATTTTGTAGCTAACTCTGCACTCCTTGTTGATGAAGATGTTGGCCACATATGGCTGGCCAATTAGCTAAGTGGAGTCCAGTTTTTCCAGGTAATTTCTGCCACAGCGATGTACCTGGGACAGATCTTCAACACTGAACCTCTTCACTCTTCTTCCCCGCTCAGGTATTCTCTGACCGAAGAGGGTCTGTCTTTGGCAGAGCTACTGGAGTCAGTAGAACATGCGAGTGAAGACCGCCAAGCGGGGGACAGAGAGCAGGGCAGAAGCGAAGGAGAGGAGGAGGAAGAGGATGGAGTTCCTGGGGTTGTGGACCTTACTTGTAGTGATGATGACGAAGAACAGGAGGAAGAGGACAGAATACAGTGAGCGTGCATTAAAATACGTGACGTCTTCATCTTCTGCTGCTCTTTCCTGCTGGAACAAAAGGATTGGTTTTCTCTTCACAGCCCTGCAGAGAGGCCGGCCTGTGTTGCCCAGCCGAGGAGGGAGGTAGACGGGGCGGCTTTTTCAGGAAAACCCCACAATTCACAGGCAGTGAGCAGAAACCCGAATGGAGGATGTCTTCTACCTGGAGCCTATGAAATTATACTCTGTGTCGACTTTATTGAGACAACTGGGTATGGGAGCTGTCTGGATTTCTGTGTGACTCAAAGAACTACTTGTGAATTTGCTTGCATGTGTGTGTAGTTGTATTTATGTTGAATTTAGTGTTTCTAAGTCTGTCTCCTCACCCTGAAAGCTTTTGTCAGTATACATGTGTATCGTAATGACGTGTTGTCTGTGCAGCGGCAGCAACCAGCGTAAGCAGGAGCTGGTCAAGGAGCTTCGGAGAAACGGGGTGGCCTTCGATGTTAGGAAGCTAAACGTCGGAGACTTCCTGTGGGTTGCTCGAGAAAAGGTTGCACCTGTACCAGGTAACATGCACACCGGACGACTGGGGGAGAATTCTAATTATATTATACATTTTCATCTTCTCTTCTCACAATCTCTTTTTTTATTTATTTTCAGGTGCACGTAAATGACAGGACCATTAAATGCAACAGGAATGTTCAAACATTGTTTGATTAAGAATATGTTATGGACCTTACTTACTTTAGTTTACTACTTTTAAATATTTATGTGTTAAAATCTTATTCCATTTTATTTATAGTTATTTTATTATTGATTTATTTTTCATTTATATTTTATTTATTTAATCTAGTTTTTAGACTAGCTTATTTTTAACTATTTATTTCCCCACTTGTTCTTTATTGTTTATATTATTATAGCTTAAAACCTATTTTATTAAATTTTCATCTCTTACATTCTCTTATGCTTTGATTTCATATTCTTAGTTGTTTTGTCTCGGGTTGTTTTTGTGGCCTCCACATTGTTGTGTCTTATTATCTTTGAACTGCACTCACCTGTATGACAGCTGCTGTGCAAATAAAGGTTGATTGATTTTTGAATCAATCAATTCTAAGTAATAAAAGAATACCTGATCAGAGATGTACAACAGAGCCAAACCATGTCGGCCTTTCAAAGCAAACAAAATCTTATTTAGAAAGCTGACTTGCTTATCGCCGTATGTTATCTGCATGTTGCCCAGCTATCCCAGCTCTGAGAAGGCATTAGAATCTCACTCCTTCTGTTTGCCTCTCCAGGTCAGTTGCGGGCCCCTGCAGGGAGGGAGCTCGTCCTCGATTACATCATTGAGAGGAAGAGGATGGACGACCTGTGCGGCAGCATCATCGATGGGCGCTTCAGGGAACAGAAGGTCGGCGTGCGGTGCATGTTCGTCTTTGTCAATTAATTTAGTCTGAAGAACGCTGACAAATCCCTGTCACAGTTATCGGAGCCTTACGCGATGCCTTGAAATAGTTTTTGTCCCACAAATGGCCAATAAACGCTGAAATATGATCAGTTTATAACAATATAAAAAGGAGAAATCATCATATTTGAGAAGTTCGAATAAGCCTTTGTCTCTAATCATTTTACATTTTCTGTTAATCCACTAATAGTTTCAGCATGAATCCCAGCCTTTTGCTCTAACTCCCAGGATCTTTTGATTAATAATAATAAGGTTTTCATCCGTCTTTCTATTCTGGAAAAAATGTATTTCTCCCATAGATTCTCAACAAAACGCGAATCAAATTCTTCCTGTCAAGTCTGTCGTGTCTCACTGGGTTTCACCATAATTGAACTTGTTTTTTTTTGTTCCCTGCGCCAGTTTCGCCTGAAGCGCTGTGGTCTCCGTAGGCCCGTCTACCTGGTGGAGGAGTGCGGGGCGGCTGCGTCCCACCTGAGTTTACCTGAAGCTACACTGCAGCAGGCCATAGTCAACACACAGGTGCCGCTAAACAGGTTTCATACAAAGTCTAGATGTTTTGTGAAAACTCTACTTAAACACCAAAAATGTTATAATTTTTGTACGACAAAAAACAAAATGTGTGTTTTGTGTGTGTTATTAATTTTGGCAAGTATATTGTTAACAGATGTTTTTATGTTTTCTGCCTCAGACATCCAGAAGGTGTCTGTCTCTACACTAGAACACGCTAACGTCATTAAACACCACACGACTATTAGTTCTCTCATTTTTGTTCCAAAGAAGCAAACACCAGTTGTTACAAGCGATTTGGTGAAGTGATCTAAATAACGTGTGTGTGTGTGTGTTAGGTAGTCGATGGCTTCTTTGTGAAGAGAGTCCAGGATGTGAGGGAGTCGGCGGCCTACCTCACCATCATGACGCGGTACCTGACTAAACTGTACCAGGTGAAACACACGCACAGCCCATCTTCCTCTCCTCTTCTTTTTCTTTTTAATTAAATGGACCTCATGAGTCTGGAAATAAACTCATTTATCTTTTGCCCGTTTTAATAGACAAACTGTACAATAACTAACCAAGAATCTCCAGCTGTGGTTTCACAAAGCAAGCAGGATTAACAAGTTGGCTAGATGACTTTAAAAAGGGGTTAACTACTTTCTGAAATGTTGTCCATCTTACGAGTATATTAGGTAGCAAGTGAACATTTTGTCCTCCCAAGTTGATGTGTTGAAGCAGGAGAAATGGGCAAGCGGAAGGATGAGCGACTTCGACAGGGAACCAAACTGTGATGGCTGGACAACCGACTTGTGTATATGAGGCTTTGGATGGAAACGCACACAATACTTGTTAATATGATCATCACCAAGGTAGAGTTTAATGATCGTTTCCTCTGATAACATGCTGCGTTGCACTTTGTTCTGTCCTTTTTAACCTTTATTTCAGAACTGTACGCTGGTGTGTCGCTCCAGAGAGCTGGAGGGTGATGGAGGGAGTGAGGAGGAGGAGGAGAGAGGGACCCCCTCCC
Organism: Gadopsis marmoratus; assembly: GCA_036023855.1. Lineage (NCBI taxonomy): Eukaryota > Metazoa > Chordata > Actinopteri > Centrarchiformes > Percichthyidae > Gadopsis > Gadopsis marmoratus. The sequence goes on from JAVQJF010107148.1 coordinate 9,743, forward strand.
GCTCTCTCATTTCCTTTGCAGAGTTCAACCACGGTGCAGTCAAAAACAAGGTGTGTGCGCCCTGCAGAGTACATTGCCATTTACCTGTTTTGACCAGCACATTGTATTTGCACTTCAAAAAAAGAAACTGTTCTTTAAATGCAGTGTTACAGGTGCGTTTGTGAACATATACATCTGTTTCCCTCGTTGCCCCTGTAGTGTCAGACAGTGCGAGAAGTGTTTGCCAGACAGCTGATGCAGATTAGCGGTTTGTCTGGAGACAAGGCAGCTGCTATACTGGAGCACTACAGCACTCCACACAGGTAACCAGCACGTTATTGTACGTATACTGTATTCTTACCCATTATCTCCCTTTTTTTTTTTTTCTGCTTTCCAAAAAGATTCACTACGTAATTTTTCAGGAAAAGGTTTTGTACAGCAGACACCCAACACAGTTCTACGTGATCCCATGACATGAGCACATACTTCGAAGTGCAGCTTATATTTTGTGGCCCTGTGATGTGATGAAGACTCCGGGGGGGGGGGGGGGGGGGGGGGG
>JAVQJF010107155.1:0-15603 GCA_036023855.1 Gadopsis marmoratus
GATACATGTGTCACATTGTATGTTGTGGATGTTTAAACTGTGAGCCGTGACAAAGCCCTACAGATGTCTCTGGTATGTTCACCTTAGTACTGTGACGTGTTACATGGTACACACACACACACACACACACACACACACACGCACACGCACACACACACACACACACACACACACACACGATTAGGATGCAAATTCAAAGCCTTTTTTCTTTGATCGTAAGTGATGTTAATAATCAGTAATCATTTAATCAGCCTTGCAAAATTAGAATATTTTTTATGCTTTTCCTTCATCAACAATTATGATTTAGCTATTTAACAAAAGTCCAAACTGAGGTTACGTGGTGACACACATGCAGAGAGCTTCAACAAAGCCTGACTTGTTCCTGCAGGGATGAGAAGGGCTGCAGGATCGGCCCTGATCTCTGCTCTGGATGTGTTTTGTATGTTAAAGAAGTAGCGAGTTAATAGTGAATAAATGTCTGCAGCGTTTGCTCCGCGGTTGTTCACGTTGGGCCACACCTGAGGAACCTGCTCCCCTCATGCTGCTATCTGTGAAGAACAAGAATCCTGCATGATGTCACACCGGCTGCACTGGAAAGTGGCTGTGCTTGTTGGATCGTTATTATCGGGAAGGTTACAAAAATTTTCCCCGAATGCTGACGAGTGGTGGGGGCGGAGGCTTCAGACGCTGCCTGGTGATTGGACAGGCACTTCATTTGGACCGCGCTGACTCTTTTACTGCCACGGCTGGACTACCAGAGCCACGAGCTCGTGAGTTCACCTGGCAAAGGGGAATGTTGTTCTGTAAAGAACATTAAATAAACTGCAACACTTAGTTTTGTTTGGTTCGTCGCGGCGTGCAGAGTGACCAGCACGTGCAGTGTGCTGTCAGGCTTTCTGACTTACGGCTAGTGAGGACTAACTGTAACCAACCGCTGACTGAAACAAGAAGCATCCATTCTGTGGCTTTGCCTCTGCTCTCCAGTAAACTGCAGCGCTGCTGTCTAATTTTATTAAATTTAACTAGCCTGCGCTGCCATCCTCTTCCTCGTCCACCTGACACATCCAACTCTTTGTCTGCTGGTCATGCATTAACTGGCTGCATCCCAACACTTAACTCACCACTTCTGTTTTTACTTCTTTAGTTCTTTTAACAACACAAATGATCTTTTCATCAGAAACAGAAAGTCAAAGATCCACCAGCTGTTGATGACTCTCCTTTTGTAGCTCCGACCTCTTCTGGTATTAATCTGATGTTCATGGCATCAGTGGGTCCGGAGGGGAACTGGACCAGTGAGATCACAGTGCTGCAGCTGTGTGTGTGTGCAGGCCTCTATGGGGCAGCCCCTGAACTCCAAGAGGAAAAGCGCAGTAAAATGTAGTCTTTGTGATGTCTCTATCACTCAATCGCGGCGCTGGAGCTCCCAGCACTGCTCTTTGTGTGATGAACTGAGCAGAACAACAGCATCTTATCAGGGCTTGTAGCTCTGTGTTCGCCTCTCACACACACACACAGAGCGCAAGATGAAAAACAAGAAATGAGGAAACTGAGTGTGTATTCTTGATGAGCTTATTCTTTGGACTACGCACTATATGGTTCAGTACCCTTGACATCAAAAGGCCAGGAGGAGAGGGGAAGGCTTTTGTGTCTCCAGTCCTGAGAACTCATTCTCTAATGAGGCCCAGTCAGCAACGCAAGAAGCTTTGTCTGGTGAGTGTGTGGACGTCTTACCAACCTTAGCAATAAAAACATAAATGAAAGGCTCCGTTCTGTGAGCCTTGGTGTGTCGGGGTTCGTTGGGAGGCCTTGACAGTTCACTGAAAAGCTGATGCTGAACTTTGAAAAGGCAGCCAGGTAAACAACAGCGAGGTAAACACAGACGTGTGCGTGTTTGAGGTTCAGGGGCTTTGGAGGTGATTTGCAGGTTAACTGACATCGTCTGAATTTGCAGTTGCTAAGCTGCGGGTGAAATGTGGCGGTAGGTCGGCCAGGCGACCCAATAAGTTGATCGTTCCTCTCGGTCGGTCAGCTCTTCTTCTCTCGCTGCTGAACGACACGGAGAAACCGAGGCAGCCGCCGTGTCGTGTTGGCTGTCGGCTGCTGAGAGTGACGAGAGGAAATGTTTGCTCATTCCTGTGCAGCATGCAGAACTAAACATAGCGAGCGCCCATGTTGCACCAGCTCATTAACACAGCAGATGCTTCGTGTCTCCTCCATCTTCTGCTCGTAACGTCTGCCTCCGTCACGGTGGCGAACGCTGGATGCGTGTCTGGGGGTCAGAGTTCATTTTGTACAGGCTGGGAACCAGAGCAGTGCGTCGCTGCGACTTGTGTCGTCACCACTGGAAAGTAATGACCTGACTACCGTTTCGTTAACGCACCTCCAACACGTCCCTGCTTCACCTGTAGTGCTGAGCGTGTCTGCAGGGAGCGCGCCAGTGTCGCCAGGCTTCACATTTCCTGCAGCTTAATATGAGAATGTTAATCTGTCCAGCTCAGCTCATGTAGAAGAAGCATTGCTGAAGACGGTTACTGATTTAATGCGACGACAGCAGGGCTCACTGGCAGGAACAGTGGCGTCTGATCTGTCTCACTCTGTAGTCCATGTTGCCGTGTCTCCTGGCCTCCACACCTCGGCTCTCTCTCGCTGCTCAGCCACGTCCGGGAACCACAACCAGAGTTTATTAGAAAGTGTCGATGAATGCTCTTATCACACCGCTATCACACCTGTTGGTGGGTTGCTGTGCGATGGGTATCAGGCACGCCGGGGCTGCAGCGACGGTTACCTGCAACAGCATGCTAATTATGCAAATGAAGCCCCTGTACGGTGGGATTTGAAGAGGCTCTTTGTACTTCCCCTCTTGAGAGGAGAGATGGGGGTAGGAGCAGGGGGTGGGAGGGGTTGGCTGGGTCAGAGGTAAGAGTAGAAAAGACAGGCGTTACTGGTGAGGCAGAGCCAGTCACTATGGCAGCACTCAGGGAGCGCTGCTGGGTCTCCTCATGTCCACGCCTCCCTACCAGGTCAGTACAGTTATCCACCCGACTCTGTTCTTTTAGACTTTCAGACAGCTGACTATGATTTCTGTGGATTTTATGAAATTGAAAATGCTGACTTTTCTCTGATGAGCTGAATCCAAGCAAAAGCGGCTGCTGCTGTGGTTTTCAGTCAGAGGAGAAGGTGCAGGTGAGGAGAAGCCCGGTGATGTTCTGTGAAGGTTTGCGGTGCGATGCTCCCGGGCCGGACGCTGCTGCCACGCACCGCTGCACTGCTGTATCATCTCTCTAACTGCGAAACGTTTCCCAAACATTTGTTTATGCATCACTTTACACTTGTCTTAACACGACTGCACAGCAGGCTGGAGCCTCGCTATAAGATCTCTGCCACACACTGCAAATGTTTCTCACTCGGTGGGATGGAAATATGCAAAGATCTGGATGTGAGATATTTTACATTTGCCTCTTGTTCTTTTTGTCTTTGATACGTTCCTGCAGGGAACCTCCTGCCATTATAGCTGTCAGTCTTTATTTGTTTATCACCAAGTGAACCTCTTCAGATGTCTGACAGTTTATCCTGCCGAGCCCGGCTCCTGGCTCTATTGTGTGCTCTGCCTCAGGCGCTAGCTGGAAACCGACAAGGACGATATAAACCCAACAAGCTGCTCCGGTCGGGGAGGGGGGGGGGGGACAAAACACTGAGTGAAAGAATAAGAAAACAAAGGAGGAAAAGAAAAGAAAGAGAGAACAACAGAAGAGATTTGCATTAACCAATCCCCCGGGGGGGAAATGTTAGCTTTTGCGTGTTACAACTTGTTGGGTAACTGAAGGTTTTGTGTGAAGTGATTCTTGTGTCGTGAGAAGTGTTAGGTTTCAGTGTTGCCGGCGCTCAAAGGAGAGGAGGCATGTTCCCTCCGTCCGCTGTCATTCAGCCCACAGAGGGGGGTGCAGCCATTACCACCACGGGCTTCACCCAAATCACAAAGCCCCTCCCACTCTGGGGGCATCCAGCCATGCAGATAGCTTCAGGTTGTATTTTCCAAAAGTGACAGTTAGCTGCTAACGGTTACTACAAAGTCAGATTGGAAGATGCAGCAAAGACTCCTGCAGTCTGTCCGTCACTTACTCTGGTTTTTAATGTCTCGGGACACTGAGGGCCAGTTGGGTGACGGTCGTCTGTGGGAGTCACATGACACACAGTCAGCAGCTGACCTCACTGCACGCCAGCACCAGCCAGTGATTCCGTGAAAAGCGAGCGACGTTCCTGTCTCCCAGAAACAGGTGTGTGTGAGGTCACAGCTGGCTGATGTGGATCAGCAAACGACGAACGATTACTCAGACAAATTGATTTGCATTGAGAGCAATTGTGTTGTGCGGTTTATTCCCTCTCTGAGCTGAACTCAGAGCAGTCGGTAACCTGCTCAGGTTTGTGTTTGTGTGATGTGAGAAAACAGAAGTGTCCAGCAGCAGTTTTGGGGCTCGCAGCTGCCCGGAGCTCTGCTGCCCTGTGGTTTCTAAGCAGCATGTGGTGAGAGCCTAGAAAAGCTCAACAACACTGTAGGTGGTTGGAAATCAGATAACCTCGCAGGAAGGCAATGCTATTCAAATCATGCAACACACACACACACTATGTACATACCTACACAAGGTCAGGTTCCACATGGGTGCAGTCGATGCAGATAGGCTGAGTGTGTTTAAGTAGATGACACTATAATGCTGACTGTTCCGCATTGTTGTCGCTGAGACGCTGAAGGCATTGTTTGAAAAAGTAAACCCTTTGTGCTCGTAAAACACACGCACCTCCACACATTCCTCGCTGTCAACAGCTCCGTCGCACACACACACACACACACACACCGTCTGTGCAGAAGCGTGTGAAAGCCACCTGTGGCAGCTCTACAGTCCAGCCCCTGTGGAACGTGGAGGGGAGACCCATGAATAACTTCCAGCGTGGGACAAAAGTCGGTGTGTTGCCGCTGCCAGACCCCCCCCCTCCTTCATACAATCAACCCCTCATCGATACCGACGCCGGCGGCTGCTGCTGTGTTGGCCAAACAGTTCCCCACCTCTTCGTCTTCATCCCTCCATCCTCATTCCTTCCTAACGCGCCACAGAACCACTCACCACACCTGAAAATAGCAATCAGACAGGATTAGGCTGACACTGATGCTCGAGGGTGTAAAGCTGCTGATGTCTTATTCCAGCAGCTGCCACACATGACAAGTGGCAGCAGCACCGGGACACCAAAACAAGTGCAAAGCTGACTTTTGTGTTTGAGTTTGATTTCAGAGTTGGATCAGAAAAGGCACAGTTCGTGCAGGGTTAGAGCGTCGCCTGTGCTCGTGACCTGGTTGTAGGACAGCAGCAACAGGGAAAGGTGCACAGCTGCTTTCTGGCCAGGAAGCTTCATCCTGGCAGTATGTGATCAGACCATTTTACAAATATCTGTGAGATGTAATTAATGTCATTAGAGACTGAGGTCTTTTGGTGCTTTTCCTGATTTAATGAGTAACACTGGAACTCAGTTCATTGCATTAAACAAGCATTCTGAATATTTTATATTTTGCAGACAGTGTTATATATCTATAGCACAAAATGAGTCGTATTGATACTGCGATAATGATTTCAGCCATATCACCCAGCTCTATTTGGCTGTACTATTAGTATATTCTTTATTTTAGCAGGGACTAAAGGGATCTGTAGTCCTGCCTGGCTTCTAGCTTGTTGAAATAACTGAAGTCAAAGCAGCATAATCTTAGGCCATAATCTTAGATGCCCAGCAGCAACACTAGCTGCAGTGAGTAGTGGTTGATATGGATAAAATGAGTATTTGTACTTTATATTTAGAGAAGGATGTACGCTGTATGTATCACGGTACAGGAAACCCCCAAAAATCATCTGAGAAGCTGTTCAAAGGTAAGATAAGCAGATGGGGTTGTATGTTTTTGACAAATGAGGGTACTTGATGACGTCGGTGCAATTATCGCATAAAATCTAAATGAATATTGGTTTTCAACCCCCAGATGCTGCTGTGTCAGCATCTCATGGTAATATTGTCTTATTGCCCAAAACTGGTAGCTGTAACACACGTTTGCAGAAGTTGCAGCAGGAGTCCTCGTGGTCGGAGCAGTTGGTGGAGCTGCAGTTACAGCAGTAACTCAGTCCAGTCTTATTTATACAGCGTCATATCACACAAAGTTATCTCACAGCACCTGTTCATACAGAGCAGGTCCACTCTTTATTACAGATACCCAACAATTCCACCATGAGCAGCGCCAGGAGACAGTGCCAAGAACCAGAACCAGAACCAGGCTCTGTATTAGTAGGTGCAGCAGTACTGGAGGTAAAGGTGGGTGGAGTCTGGTAGCAGTAGAAGTATCAGCTGCAGCTCCAGTAATACTCAGTGTGGACGAGTTGCACTGGAGGGCAGGACCAAGACTTTGTGCTGGATAGTGACTCTGCACGATGCCGACTGGTTTCCTAGTGAAGGGTATTTGTTGTGCTCATTTTTTATGGCTTTTATTCTTCTGAAAAAACAACATACATATTGTGAGATGTAGTTGTTGTAGTTTTCAGTGGAAGGTAAAGGAACCCTGTGGAGATTCTGACCACTAGTGGCGCTATGGAGCAATGTTTGATGAGTGCGTCCATGTTTTGTTTGCATCTTTACTAGCAAGCGCACGCGGCTGCCGACGGTCGACAGTCGGTGGCAGGAGAGTCGCGTTGCGCAGCACTGAACGTGTTCTCAGCCTGGACGATGCACAAACTGTGGCCTGCTGAGAAACAAAGCCGTTTCACTTGCAGGGCAAACCTGCACCTTCACTTCTCTGCAGGTTTCCAGTGCTGAAGAACACTAGGCTGACTGTCGAGCTGTCACTCACAGTGCATTAACTTGCTGCGACTGGTGGTTCAGTGCACATTTCTGATGTCACACATGTCGGCGCGCCTGTCACTGTTGTTTTGAAGACACTGTTGTGTTGCACTACTTGGTTCACTGATGCATCCCTTCCTGTGTGGAGAAGAGTTCCAGCAGCGAGCACACAGCGTTCAGGAGGAGGCAGCCTTTACTGTTTCAGCCTCACTTTGCCATTTCGGCTCATAACTGCATTGTATTGGTGCAGCTCTAAACACACACACATACATCACAGAGGTCTGGACCCTTGGACGCTGGCAGACAGGTGGCTTTGTTCAGAATCACAGTGTGCAGGCTGGGAGAGCTGGGTGAAGTGTAGGGGGGGGCTGTAATCATTATTATGCTTTCCGCAGAACGGTGGCGCTCCGCATTTTTTTGCCGTGTTCCCGAGTTGGTCGGCACATTCCGCTGGCATTGTTATCCGGCCTGTTTCCTGCGGCCGGCGGCTTTTGTCAGCCTCTCCCCCATTGTCCCGGCTTCCTTTGTTCCCCGGCTCCAACAATGGCTTTTTTTCTGCCTCTTAATATATATGTGCACTTTTTGCCCTTGTGTGTTCTGTTTGTTTTGTTCTGCTGTCTGCTGTGTTTTTCTTTCCTCCTGCAGCAGAGCTGGGAAATAACACACACACACACACGCACTTACACACACACACACACAGACACACACACCTACACACACACACGCACCTATACACAAGCACCTACACACACACACACACCTATACACACGCACCTACACACACACACACACAGACACGCACCTACACACACACACACACACACACACACACACAGACACACACCTACACACACACACACACAGACACACACACACACCTACACACAGTTGCACACACACAGACACACACACCTAGACACACACACACACCTATACACACGCACCTACACACAGACACACACTGGGACTTCAGCTGGTACCACGGCCACCAGCTGACCCTTGACGTTGACTTCTGACCTAAAACAGCGTCTGTGAACTGATGAAACAGACGCTAACAGACACCAGAGCTCTTGGATGGTATTTTCATGAACACATGAGGGGAAGACAGTGATGACTGTGAGCTCCATCATTGCAGAAATGACAGAAAAGTGAAGTTTAATTACAGCAAATTCTTAAACAGTGGTCAAATGCAGTATTTAGCTGCAGAGAGAACCAGGCCTTTATTTCAAACACGATTAAAGAGATGTCTTGAAGTTCTTTTGTCTAATAAATCTATTTGATCATATCATAGTGAGAATGATGCAGTTGATGCTCTGTAGTTATAGTGTTGTCGTCATAAACCTAATGCATCACTACAGTGGCAGGTCAACGTGAGGTAAGCTCACCACTCTGTTAGCATTTAGCTCAGAGCCCCACTGTGCAGCCTCGCGGAGCTGCTAGCATGGCGGCGGACCCCCAGCACCACTTTGACAGGCCCACCGATTCACCAGGAACAAGTTAAAACAGATGTTCAGATGCTTTTCCACCAGCTGTTCTAAATTGCTCGTCTGGCAGAGTTCCTCGTTTCGCACAAAGTGAAACAGACAGATGTGGAGGTGACTATCATGCTGACAGTGTGATCAGTTATTAGACAGAGTGCTCCAGAGGGTTACCTGATGTACGACCTGAGCGCCCTGCTCCTCGCCTACTGAATCACAATTGGCATATCAAGCGCCCAAACCTTGCCACACCCAAGTGACACCCAGTTTTGTGGGTTGTGTTTGTCTTTGAACAGAATGGTTGAGCCCAGCCCTCCAGCACTGCACATCCTCTCGGGTGGGGATGTCAGCATGGCAGGTGTTGGTGTCAAAGTAGAGCAGGAGGAGTCCGGGGGAGGCGGTGGAGTCATTACCAATGCTGAACGTCCTAAGACGTGTCCTTCACGAGATTGGTCAGGAAATCATCCACTGGAGGCCCGCCAGTTGACCCCACCGCTCTCCTGCTCCCCTTCGGTAAGGATATTCCATTATAAGGTTGTCGAAAGGCATTTTCCTCATCCTGCTCTGAGGCTTTGTCAGCTGATGGTCTCTCTTTGTGTCCTGACAGGAGGGCTCTCCAGGCAAGGAGCTGCCTCACAGACAGAGCCCCATGGGACTGAAGGAGGCCAGGACACATGATAGACCAGAAGGACAGTCCAGCTTCAAGGAAGGTCTGTCTAATCTCTCACGCTCTGCTCTGCAGCCTCCGGACTAGTGTTGGTAGAGCTGCTGAGTAATCATTGAACCTGTGCTAGTATTACTGAGCGCCATGCACTTTGACCCGATGTAACGCTGAAAAGCTGAAGGTACAGATCCTGGTATCGAAGAAGGCTGTGTAGTTTTACCACACTGGTTTTATCTGTTAGACTGTCTTGAATATTTTGACCCTTTCTAGCTTTTTTCCACAGCTGAGTTGAATAAACTATTTCTGAGCATCAAGTCAAAAAGTGAAAAACACTTTGTAGCCTGTTCATTTATAATTCAGAAGTGTAATAACGGCTAATTCTGGTTTACTACACCTGGTCGTTGGTTGGTGGTACCACTACATTCATGGTCCCCACAGCGTGAATCCTAATGACCTTGGGATTCCCTGACCCTTTGACAGTCTTAGCTTTCAGTCAGTTATCATGACGACTGTTGGATCATCCACGACGGCCTGACTCTTCCTGTAGCAGGTCAGCAGGTCAGCTTCCCACTGTGCACTTTCTTTAGTGTTTAACATCTGATCAAATCGGTGAAATCAGCAGCGGTTTTGCAGCACTCAGTGCATGACAGGCTGTAAACGGATTCACTCAGCATTCGCTCAATAATGGATCTGAAACATTTGTATGAGTGCACCTCAACAGTTTGTCACCTTTCTGCGCCTGTTTTATTTCCCTCTGTGGAGCCTTTCTCTCTCACTCTCAGCGCTCCCAGACTTTGACGACTCCTCATCTTATGTGTTTAAGTGCACCGCCGTCTGCTGATATTCACCATTAAACAATGCAGCCTGCCGAAAATCGATGCGTAGAAGTGACGGTGTGTCTAGCGAAGCGTGGGTGTTGTGTTGGGTCCTGAATGGGTTCGGGGTACTTTGTTCTGCTCTGATTTTGTTCAGTCCCTCACATGCAGAGTAAAAGGCTGCTGTGTGAGACTCTCCCTGCCCTCAAGTCTTTCACCAGCCTGCACTCTTCGCCTTACATTTCTCTCAAGTTCTCTCCACTAGCTGACCTTGGATTGTTCTCTGTCCAAATATTGATCCACTCAAACACTCAAAACTTCTCCCAGATGCACAAACCTCAAATGTCCTCTTCAATCAGTGCCATTAGGAAGGCAGAGGAGAGGCAGAGAGAGTCATTTGGCGTTAGGTGGATTTTATTTGACAGAAAATATTTTCCACGCCGTCTAGTGCAGCCTGGTGTGGTTCTGCTGAGTACCTGTGTGTCCTGTTAACAGTAATGCCCACCATTGAGAAGCTGCTGAACGCTGACTGGAAGGAGAAACTTCTGGATAAAAGCACAGTGGGGGCAGGACAACTGAAAGGTCAGCTTTCAGACTCTACCAACACCTTCAAACCATTTATATTCCACTTATATACCGTTATTCTCATCACATTACTGTTATATATCTGCTTTATTTTTATTTCAAAAAGCAATACCTGGCTGCATGAAATCATTTTAGCTGTCAAAAGTGTTGGTTTCATCTTTGTTCCTATATATATATATATATATATATATATACGTGTGTGTATATATATATATATATATGTTTGTTTTAAAAGTAACAAGGACATAGTTGTGTAAAAGGTTTGGTTTATGAAAATAGATGCAAGACATTTGTCCTAAAACATTAGTTTAACATGATCTATGTCCAAACCACACTTAGGTCTTAATGTGCTTTCGCTGTCGTCCGAGTGTCTCAGTGTTTATCTGCCTCGATTATTTCACCCTGTTCAGTTGTTCTTGCTTGATTTGGCGAGTGATGCAAAATAAATAATAATGATATAACATAGTTATATAATATAGTTAATATAATATAATTAATAGTTTCCTCTTGTGCGTAAGAAACCAATCAGAAACTGAATCAGAGTCCGACCCAGAGAAGCCATGTCTATAATCCGATGACATGTGGGGTGTCAGCAGGGTTCCCCCTCTGTTAGCTCTGCTGTTGGCCTCCACCAGCTGCTAACTGCTCCACCATGGTCACCAGCTCATTTCTAACTACATCCAACTCCATAGCAGTTTTTAGAGAAACCTGCCCCTTTGACCCCTCCAGGTACCCCAGAATCTCTGGCAGAGAAGGAGCTCCAGCTGTTGATGATGATCAACCAGCTGAGCGGGCTGAGGGAGCAGCTACTGGGAGCCCACTCCGAGCAGAGGAACATGGCCGCCCTGCTGCTGGAGAAGCAGCAGCAGCAGATGGAGCTGGCTCGGCAGCAGCAGGAGCAGGTACGACACCAGAACACCATCATTCTCAGCAAACTACACAAACATGACTCTACTTCAAAACTCTTTAAAGGGCCTTTCTGACCATACGAGCTGGAGATGAGGAATCCCTGGAACTGACAGTCCCTTCTGTGCATTTGGCAAATTAGATTCAAATGAAAAGCCATCTTTGTTTGAGATGCCATGTATGCACACGACGAGACAACAGAAAGCCAAGATGCCCGTTGTTGTTAGCGTAGGCTTATTTGGTAACTATATACAGAAGAAACTTTACCCACAATGCAACATGGCCGCTGACAGTTCAGTTCAGTTGAAGTAGCCTGCAGCAGCGATGAGCAGCTGGTTGCAAAGGTCTGTCAGCTCCACACTGTTTCCACTTGTAGTGTTCTGCCCCAACACAGTGACATCACTCCAGGACATTTATCACACAGCTCCCTCTGGAGACACGGAAGGCTTTTCTCCACATACGCACTAGAACCCTCCAACACCTGGAAACACATGCTGAAGTGTAAAATCAGTGGCCTCCAAAGAAGCCACAGCCACCTCAGAAGCTGGGTAGCAGTTCTAGGTTCCTGCAGTCTAAAAGCAGGTGGAGGTTCTGACTCTCTAAAAAGGTTCCTGGAAAAGTTCCTGTGGTTAAGAAAAGGTCAAATTCTGGTTGCTCACAGACAGAGATGTCACATATCAGATGTATTTCTGCTAAGAACGTCAGTTGACAGTACGAATAAGGTTCATACCTTCTGTCTGACTCATACATACGTGATGCAAGTGGGAATGAACGTGTCTTGTCTCTCAGATCGCCAAGCAGCAGCAGCAGCTGATCCAGCAGCAGCACAAGATCAACCTGCTGCAGCAGCAGATCCAGGTCAGTCTTCACGTAGCGCAGCCAGCAGCACTATCTCATCGCAGATCAGAAATCTGTTTCTGACAAATGAGGCAAGGACTTCTATGTAAGGTGTATTCGTCCTGCCATGTCCCAGCAGGTGAACATGCCCTACGTGATGATCCCGGCTTTCCACCCCAACACCCAGCCCCTCCAGGTCACCTCTGACCCCCAGATGACTTTGCCACTGCAACCAATCCCCTGCAAGCCAGGTCAGTCATCAAGCTGGAGAGGTTTCAGCCTCTAAACCAAATGTCCATTGTTGGAATATACAGTACACATTGGCTGTACACGTTTTGAATCATGCTTTTCCTTTTGCCTTGAAATAAAAAGCCGTAAAGAGAAGATCAGAGAGATTTTTAAAGTCTTGTATTTAGATTTGTATTATTTCATACCTACCGCGCTTACAGACCACATCCTGTATACAAAGAGACCCCAAAGTGAAGCTGAACATCTGGCTCGCCCCCTGGTGGCTGGCTGCAGTACAGGTCATAAACCTCGCCCACTCCATGTTTGCATTATAGTCGAGATCCATTAGGTTTACTATGAAACACGATGGGTAGCTGTTAACGTTTCTATGCACTACTGTTCTGTGAATATTAGTACAGCGGGTTGCGCTACATGTCCAGTGGGGTCCATCCACCATCGCAGAAGGAGACGGCACAACGAGTGAAACGATGGAAAACATTTCTGTTAGTTTCATGTGTTAATGTGAGGAAGACTACAGTCTGTTGATGAAGGGCATGAAGTGTTGTCTTCACCTTGCTGCTGGTTTGTAATATTATCAGGCAGGATTTTACAACCGTGGAAAGTTATCTTCCATCGGATCCTTCACGAGCAAACAGCAGAATTCCTCCGCTGACATTACAAAGTAGTCTGTCAATCAGTGTCAGACGCAGGTCACTGAGTTAGAAACAGCTGTTTCTATCTGAACACAACCGCATTTCAGTTTACACATATTTTCACGTTGGAGAAAACATCCTATCTGCCAGAGACACCCAGTAGTGTGGAGCATCTTCCCCCTCTGTCCATCTGTGTGCAGCTAAAGCAGGCTGAAGTAAAGTTCTGTATTCTATTAAGTCCGTCGTCTTTAGTTATCATTGTGATCTCTTGAATATCCTCCAAGGTTTCTCTCCACCAGGCCTTTAGTGCTGCCAACATTGGGGTTTTGTCAGTTCTTTCATAGCCTATTCTTACATTCCCTGTTGGCAGGGAAGAATGAACACTCAACCTATCTGATAATGGCTGAGTGCTTCCAAGGCCAGAGACTTTGTGCTGAAAGTTGCGGCCGTCAGTGCAGCTCCATGAGTTGCCGTCCATGTTGGAACATCTTCTTCATCTACTTCAACTCAAGGCCTCATTTATATAAAGAGGGAAAAATTGAAAAGACGACAGTGAGACAGAAATGTAGACTTCAGATGAACAATATGGTTCATAGTAAGTCTCACACACTTGCTTGTACAGCTTGTACAGTTAGCAGGCTATAGAGGGCACCGCTGAGAAAGCCAGCGCTTTGTGCAGTCTTGCTTTCACAAGTCTTAAAAGCTGTGCTTGTGGCTGACCTTGTCTTCTCTATCTTTTCAAAACTAAAACACACAAGGCCAGTCTTTAAAACATTGTAGGCGGAATTTAAGGATAACCATTCATTTGCTTTCTTTATGTCATGAAATGTGCGCGAATGTGTGAGAGTGCTTCAGGATGTTTTGACAGATGAAAGCAGGACAACTGTTGGGTTGTGTGGAGGAGTTCAGCTGCTGCCAGAAAAATCATCGGTTCAAGATATGGACGAAGTAACCAGCCGCTTCAGTTCTGCTGTTAGTTTGCTCATTTGCATGTAACCTGGACATTGTGTTTTGGGGACATTCCCTGGACGTCCAGACTAAATCAGCTCGTCCGTTGGCCATGCTGTGAATTCTGTGAATGCTGTGGCTAACGCTACGAGAACATCCTGTCTTTCAGAATGTGCTGCAGCGTCGCGGCACATAGCGTCAGTCTATGATTCACCGGCTGCTTTGCATTAGTGATGAAGAATCACGATTTGTCCCGTATTTAATTCACTGATTTCGTCAAAAGATACCAAAAGTACCAAACCTCAAATGAAAACGCTAATCTAGTAGATGCACACGACACCCAAAGTGTTCATGTCTAAATGAGCAAATAAGACGTCATGAAATGAATATTGATATGAATAAATACAACCAAAACATATTTCATATATACAGCGGTGGAAAACATGAAGAGACCACTCCACATTTTCCAAAGTGAAGCAGAGAACTGATCATTTTCATTTTTACCAGACCTGTATATATATATGTATATATACATATATATCTTTATGTTGCATTAAAGAGCAGCAGAGCACAGCCAGATGAAAAGTGGCATCATGACATAAAAACTGTTTGGAAAAAAGGGACATTTAAAAAAGTTAAAAGCTGATGGAATGACATGTGTTATATCATTTATATGATTTCTGATTTGCCTTTTACCACCCTGGTGTTCCACACTTACAGTCCCCCGACACAGTGACGTGGTGGGCGCTCGGAACAGTCTGACTTCCTGTACTGAACACGGCTGAACATCTTGTGCTTCTGATGACACTTCAGAGGTGCTAGCTCGTGCTAGTGCTAGCCTAACTAATGCATAACTAAGAAATATTATATTTTCCACTTCTGATGTGTTATTGTGTTGATTTAGAACATTTCATTCAGCCTCTTCAGCTTGTACAAAATGCAGCAGCTAGACTCCTAACTAGGACCTGAAGAGCCCACATCACTCTACTTTAGCTGCACAGATCCCAGTGAAGGTCAGGACGGATGTTAAGATGCTTGTAATCGCTCCGACTTACATTTCCCAGCTACTAAACCGTTATAGTACCATCCAACCAAATGCTGTTGGCTACACCGCCTGCAAGATGCAAAACCGAAGGCGACTGTTCTTTTGCCGCCCTGGCACCCAGACTTTGGAACAATCTGCCCGCTCACATTACATCATCTGAGTCTGCAGATCAGCATTTCTGTAATTCTTCATGTATTTTCTCACTTTTAGTTTGTGTATTATTATTATTATCCATTATATATATATTTTGAACCTGTGCTTTAAAAAGGTAAATTACTACAATGACGTACTTACTGTCTTCGACCAATGATAATAACAGAAGATGTTGCACCTTCCACAGCTGTGGACTACCCCATGCAGCTGCTGCAGAACCATCACCCCGTCAAGAGGAGCAGCGGCTCCTTCCGACAGGTACAATATTACTGCAGCACCACATTACTCTGTGTGTCGGACACCTAAAGGTTCAGCTCCGTGTAACAAGCTCATTTCCCAGATCCTTTCAATACACCTCCATCATACAGACTCTATCTCATCATTGCTTCTGTACAGCGTGTGTGTGTGTGTGTGTGTGTGTGTGTGT